>JANHFT010010596.1:134674-157962 GCA_032467955.1 Pseudoxenodon macrops | reverse complement strand
TAGGTTGCTATCTCCTGTTCCAGTCTGTTTTTAATATCCATCAGTCGCTTGTAATCCTCAGCTTGGTTCTGGGCATCCGACTTCAATTGCAGCAGCTCTGCCTCCCGAGCAGCCACAAGGTTACGTAACTGTGACAACTCCAACCCATAATGGGACTGCACCTCAGCCAGGGTCCCCTCAAGGGCTCCTTTCTAGAAACAAAGAAAGGTGTTTTTTTTTTAATGTGTTTCTGAAGATGCTAAATCTAAAGATGCTTTGCAGGGCCCAGGAAAAGCAGAGGATAGATGGAGAGAATATAAATTTGAGTCCAGCTTGCAAACATGACTTGCCTTCAAGGAGATATTATAGGAGCCTACACAAATGTTTCATTGAGGATACTGGCTAATCGTGTCCAGAGTTATCGTGTCTTAGATTGCTTTTAATAATTTGGAAACTTGCCTATTACAAGGAAAGTATCTTGTACATAATATTTATTTAAAGGAACCTTTCAAGGCATTCTTAAAATATAACAACAGGAAAGCTGCCAGTGTCACGCTTGGAGAAATGACAGATAGCATTTTAGGAGAAATATTAGCCTTTTTTTTTTTATTCCTCTTTTTTTTTTTTTTTTTACAAATATAAAGTTTCTTGTAAATATGTACAGTGTTCGGAAGCTATTCTATAGGAGGAAGCATTTTCACATACAAGACAACTTTCGAGGACTCGAGAAGCCGAGTTCTCAGGTAATGAGGGATTATCATTGTTGAGGAGGAGGAGTATTAATCAGGAGGGGTGTTTTTTTCCGTTCCCTGAGATATCAGCCTTCTAAGTGGTAAAGTTTATGAAAATGTTCATAACCTGCTCTAAAACTTCCAAATATGTCCATCAGTCCCCAATACTGAGGCAATACTTCTTTGGGCCATGAGAGAACTAAGTTCATACTAATCTTTAGGTTCAGTAAAAGTCCTTCTGCATTTGAGGCTTTTAGCATCTAATCCACAAATGACTGGAACTGACCATACTCCAAAGAGATTGCAACTCAATCTCCAAAGCCTGGGCCAGCCGTTTCAACTCCACCATCTTCATTTGAGCACTCTGCAGAGCTTCAGTGCTGTCAGAAACCTCCTGATTGAGTGCATCACACTGTGAAAGAGAGAAGTTACACATTAGATATTCTAACCATGTTATCTCCCATAGGGTGAGTGGAAATCTTATGGGAATTGCTATTATCATTTGTTTATGAACAGGTGTGGATATGCTGCACCTTGCTTGCTTGTTCAGTGGTTTCACTCTAACAATTAAAAAGCTTTTGACCAGGATTCATATAGGTTATATTCGATCAGAGACCTCTGTTGACTTCTAATAAATCAGAATCGGATATCATGGGCAGACCTTGGCTAGTGACATTTATTCATTCAATTATCTTGCATTATAAGCTACCTTTCTGTTCAAACTAGACTAGATTCTGAAAAAGATGTGCATATGAACGTGTCTATAATTAAAATGAGTCAGATCAAATTCTCAAATAAATTCATTCATTTTTTGAGGCAAACTTTTTATGGCTTAAATAATCTAGCCTAATGCTGATGAATGCTGTGCTTGTTTATGATATCATTTGTTTGGCTTTTGTTTGCTATGAAGCAGCACAAGGAGTAAATGCAGAGCATTGACTCTAAGACACTTAATCGTGCTGTCATTTTTTGCCAATTTGCCCCTTAGCTGGTTTCTGAGATTTCATAAGTCTTTATTACTGCCCAAAAATGTTTGAAACCTAATCTTAACAGTAACAAGAACTAGAAACATGGAGTTTTTGTTGTTTGAATGGAAATGTTTTTGAATGTTCTGGGTTTGCAAAGTAGAATTGAAGATATTGCAAAAACAGCTCTTCCTGGAAGCTTCATGTAAAATATTTGCCATCTTAAAAGAGAAAAAGATATAAGGCTTGGTTCTCGAGGTTATTTCCCTTCTTGTCAACCTTGGTTGGTACCTCTGCCCAAACTTAACAATGAAAAGCACCTGAATTTGTATTTGTATTGGATACGTTCTTCATCTTTATTATTATCATCATCTCCTCAATCCTTATCCTCACCCTGTATGGGTGAAATAGATACTTGAATCTGAGTGAAAGAGTAACTAGAAGAATTACACACAAGTGTGTACGGGCTATACATAGTGTCAGGGCCACTAACATGACCTAATGCTGCCTGAAGCAAGACAGCAAAGCTTCCCCTTCCATTCCATATACCTAAACACAGTGTTTGGCCAATGAGACCACGTTCTTAGTTATATCTGAAGGCAACAGGCTGAATAAGGTGTGAGGTGGAATGTATTCTGGAGTCCCAAGAGGGACGGTCTCTTTCCCAGATAGCAAAGATAGCAGAACTTGCAGGCAAGAAGAGGGCAAGCATGGTCTGTCCTTAGCAATTCACAGAATATATCTACAGTTATGCAGATAATTGCTTTAGTCTGACAAGATTCTTTCTATCTGTAAACTTATCTGTAAGTGAACTTTTTAGAAGTCATTCCACATGTTATACTTGTTTTTTTTATATATTGGCTGGACTCTAACATGACACACAGCACTTATCAACCAAACTCATTGCTACCGCCTCGCATCTAGCATCAGAGGATATTGTGCATGCATTTTAAGCATAAACATATATGCTTAAGATGAAAAACTTGTATCTTCCCTTATTTCTATCAACCGTATCCTCTCTTTCTGAGGACACATTTGATGGTGGGGGTTGGGGTATAAAACTAGCAACACACAAAAAGGAGGAAATGAAAGTATTTAGGGTGATGTTTGCATTCTCTCTCTTCTGAAAGGGAAGAGACATTTTAGTATTTCGCTTTGCCAAATCTTTCCTCACCTGGGTTTGGTGCAAAACTTCACCTTCCTGGCGGTTCTTCTCCATGACGCCCTCATACTGGTCACGGATCTCATTCAGGATTTTTTGTAAATCAGTGCCAGGCATGGAGTCAACTTCCACATTGACAGTGCCCCCCAGATGCCCCTGGAGAGGAGCCACCTCCTATGGAGTGAAAAAGGAGCTCAGAATTTATTAGTTCACATGTATAGGAAACCAGCCAAATATCATCCAGGAAAGAGCATGATATCAATGGACAGCAACCAGCAATGTCGCAACAAAATATTAATTACATTAAATTAAATTAAATTGTCATAACTGAGCCCTGGGGGGGAAAAGTTGCACTGGGAAATTAAGCAGTGCAACAGCCTGGCTCCTGGAGTCACCTCCTGCTTCATCACTGAAGTGTTTCAAAGAATACAGTGAAGGAATATGCATTCTCTCCCTCCTAAGAATCCAGTTCACATCCCATTTGTCTGGGATGGTTTAAGGCTTCCTGCTCTGAACAGAGGGTTGGATTAGAAAACCTCCAAGATTCCTCCAACTCTAGAATTTTAAGATTCTGTGATTCTACAAAACAATCCTGAGCAGCATTCAGTCAACATGCCTTGTTTTATGCTTAATTATATTTAAAATGGGAAGGTAAGCAAGGAACTGAAACCAGAGCAAGCAAAACAAAATAGAAAGAAAATCAGGATTATACAGAGGTTACAGAGCATTTTGAATTTGATTCCAAGATGCTTCAGAAACTGGGGAGGGGGATAGGCACAAACAGCAGTCTGAAATGCTTTAAAGGACTGCATCTTAGATAACCATTTATCTGAACTGGTGTAGGGTTTCCTGCCTAGGCAGGGGGTTGGAATAGAAGACCTCCAAGGTCCCTTCCAACTCTGTTATTATATTATATTATATTATATTATATCATTTCCCTGGATCATGAAGTTGACTCCAGTTGCCACATGCAACTGAAATATAAACTATATAATGCAACCATGGGCTTTTTCACATTGGATGCTTAAGCTGCAAAACCTCTATGCCTATATCGGCTGGAAATAAAACTGGCTGTCACATCTGCTGCAAATTAGACATTTATGAAAGAAAGACCCTCAACTTCATTTGGTTGAAGTGATAGGTTCTTTTACTAAAGTCAAGCAGTTGCAGCGAAAGTAATGCTAGGTCTGAATATTCCCACACTAAGATTACATTATTCGCCTTTCCTTGGCTCTCTCCACTTGACCAGTTCAACAACGTCCAATAGTATTCCATTTTGATATTTTGGGAACCGCTTTGATGCTTGGAGCCTCATGATGTAGGTGTCCTTGGCAGCTGGCTTATTCCAGTTTGACACTTCTGGTTCTTGTCAGCTTGTCTCCCCCCCGCCCCCACCTCCATTTATCTTCCTCTTCCCAGCCTGAACCTAACTTCCCCAAATTTCTTCTCACCATCCCACCACCCTGTTTGGTTTATGGCAGGATGTCAGCAAAGCAGAGGAGCTGAAGATGGCAGAGCTGACATTCTGCCTCCCTTAATAGGGACATTAGTTTTACAGGGAAAAGGGAGAGAAAACATCAAATGATTAGTTAGTTTTCAATGGGGTTTGTCTGAATATTTGTTGTGAAACCTGTGGAACCCGTAAATAAGTTTTGGAGCTTGGATATGCTGAGCATCTACCCATTCTGTCTCTGAAGGAGGAAAGTCCATCCATGCAATCAAGTATCAAGATTTTTCCTTTGTGTTTATAAGAATCTAAAATCTCCTTAGCTTCAAGGTGCTGCTCACCTTCAATCAAAATGGGAGTAGGTGGTGATTTCATTGCAGGGCATAGAGGAGAAGTGATTGCCAGTTTCAATAGGCTGCAGTGAAGAATTGGGCAAATACTTCTAAGAGATTTGTGTAGGTCTAATTGAAGCATGACTGGGTTAACAACCCTGATGATAGGGAAAGGGCCAATGCACTTGGGATCTAACTGCTGCCTAGACTGCAGGTATTTAGTGGAGAGGTAGAAACTTGTCACCTACATTAAAGTCTTTTGGCTTGAAGCGGGTTTTTTGTATGCCTGTTTTTTATACATTTCTCGCACATCTTCAAGCACTTTGTGGACTATGGGCCATGTAATTGGTAGTTGGGCAATCCATTCAGCCAATGCTGTGGTTTGTGGTCTGGCGTGGGGCAATTCGGGCATAGCTACATAGTTCTGCCCAGATGCGATTTTAAAGGGGTGAAACCGGTGCTACTATGCACTGAGTAGACTACCTCCGTGAAAGGGAGGAGATCAACCAATTGTTCTGTTGGTACCGTAATCAATGTAGCATCTCGAATACTGCTCCAAGATGCCATTCACATGTTCATACACACACCCAATCATCTGTGGTTGATGGGAGGAGTTAAGCCCTTGGGCCATGCCAAGTAATTTTAGGAATTCCTGCCAAAATTGCAAAGTAAATATAACTCCATGATCTGAAATGGTTCCAGGATTCCATGAAGTCTATATATGTGTGTGTTGCAAGAACAGCTTGGCATGTGCTGAGAGCATGAAACAAAATGTACATGTTTAGAGAAAAGGTTCATTATCACCCCAATTAATGTATTTCCTGAGTTTTCCAGCAGTTCCACTATACAATCCATAAAAATTCCATTTCAGGGCACTTGGGGCTTTGCCACTGGTTGGAAGAAACCGGGGGCCTTCCCCAGATGGCTTTTGGCTAATGCACATAGGGGAGCTAGCAACGTAGACTTCAATGTGTTTTTTCAGTGATGGCCACCAGAATCGACATTTTACAAGGTGTAGGATTTTTACAAAGCCAAAGTGTCCCACCATTTTTGAGGCATGGCTTTTCTGCAGGACCACGATCTGTTGGCTTTCTGGGATGTATAGCTTGGCCCCCATTCAAGCCAGGCCATCATGTAAAAGTCGGCAATATCTCTATGGAGCACTCCACGAGATGGTGAGGGGGGAATGCATTCAACCCTTTTTCACTGAAAACATTTCATAAGTCCCAATATTCTTTGAGAATCAGGAGTCTGCATTGGAGTGCTCCCACCTCGTAGTGCCAATTTCCCTCTTCACCTTCCTGCCCACCAGCATGAGGCTGGGTTTGGCCAGTTTTATTATGGGCTTTCCCGTAAGTGTCTTTTACCAAATCTTTAATATCCTTCTCTTCCTATTTACATAGGGGTTTCACTTAGGAACCACGTCAGTCCTAATACCTAATTAGATAGAAATGTTTGTCCACATTGAAATGAAGGACTAGTTAGGGAGACAGTAACATATTCCATAGCAGAAAAGAGTAGGCAGAGGTGTCTCCAATGGTAGTTCAGGAAAGGACAATATCACACATTCCTATTCTCAAGATACAGTCTGTGGCCCTTGTATTACAACATTTGGATCAGCATTATGACTCTCTCTTGGATTCAAAGTTTGAAATTCAAGTCATAGTTTACTTTCATTGCTTTTTAATTCCATTTTCCCTCCCGCCCATTCTTCCAATCCTACCTCTGAAAAAAGTCTCTATCTTTCAGCTCTTGAGCATGTTACTCTTGTTGTATTACTTTAGCCCTGCCTACATATTATAAAATAGAGGTGAAAATTTTCAGTAGGGAGCAAGTAAATAGAATGTTCAAACTATTTTCATATGACCCTTCAACAAACCTTATGGAAGGATTTTAAAAGTGCTGTTCCTTACTATTTAGATAGTAGGGCTGTGTAATACTTAGGGTTTAAAAGATAGAAGATGCATTGGAGCACACAGAGGCATCAAGTCGCACCTCTTAATAACTCTTTAAAGCAACTGCTTATTTTCCTAGAATGATGTGGTTACTTTCTGCAGTAGTAGACCAATCCCGGAAAATATTGCATTTATTTTAAGAATTACCAATAGATGCAATTCTTACATGTATTCTGAAGCGTCTTTTTTCCTTCAAATTGGAACTTAGTGTAGGCCCATTAGAAGGGAAAAAAAGATTATTTTAACCTGTGTTCTTTACTATTTAGATTCCAAACTCAGATAGCCTAAAAGAACAAAACAATATGATAAACATTTGTATTCCAGCAGCCATGTAATTAAAATAACTTCTATTGAAACACTGTGTGGCTATATACATATTTACCTCCTTGTGGTTTCTTTTGAGACCGGCCAACTCCTCTTGGAGATTTTCAGCTTGTACTTGCAAGCTAGCTTGACTTGCATTAAATTCTTCTAGGGCCTTACGCAGTCCCCCAAGGTCTCCCTCCAAAGACAGGCGCATGGCTACCTCAGATTCCAGTCTACAAAAGGCAAAAGGGTCCACACAGCACATTTCTAGCTATGATTCTTGATGGCTACATAACTGAGACCATCAAATGCTTGAGTCTCTAGTGTAATATAAATGTAGTATCAGAGTTTACAATTCAATTGTATAGAATGTGAAGGATGTGTGCTTTCATTTTATTTTTATAGTTTTCTTACCTATGATGTACACTGAAGATGGCATTTAATTTCATTGTACGAGGTGCAATGACAATAAAGTAAACTAACACTGTTTGGGTCAAGGATCTAGGTCTTTGAGCAACGAACAATGGTCCTACCCAGATCTCCTCTAGTTAATCTCTCTTGACTTGAGTTCAGAAGATATTAAATCTAAGGACAATTAAAGAGACAAGGAAAACTACATCTCATAGCCGGTCTGAGTTTCTGTCTCATGCTTTCTGTGTTTCACAAGCTTAAAGCATGCTTCCATTTTTGTAACTGTTTCTTCATACCATTCAATATAGAAGTCCATACCCTCAGGAAGAAAGCTATAAAATATATAAAGTCTTCTTAAGTCCAATTTGTAATCAGTCATGGAAATTATGCCTAATTAGATGTCCATTATCTTGATTAGATATCAAGATTTCCTAACAATTACAAATATAATGCCATATTTAGTTCTAGTTTGGATATCCAATCACTATTAGCAGATTCCCAAAAGCCAATACACAGAAAGAGAGACAAAGGAAAAGAAAAACATTAACTGAAATGTATTAGTAATTATTTTTCTTAAAAGTCTCCAAAAATATTGAAGAATTGGATTGGAACAAAAATTTCTTTAAATAACTGAGTAGATTTACATACTAAAGGTTTTGGAGGCAATTATATTTAATACTAGACTGCCTGACCACTTGATCATCATTTCAGAGATATTTCCTTACCAGATTCTTGGTCTGGTAAGGAAATACCTACCATTTTAATATACCGGTACTTGAAAACATCTTTAAAATACAGGGAGATATTCAGAGATGTATCTGCCTTGAAAATAACCCATGTTGAACAGTATAGCATAGTCAAGCATCAGAAGTTAACCATAGAGAACATTTTATGACATTTTGCATTATGTCACAAAATGCTTTATAAAATTTGACAAGTTTCAATTCCGCGTGACTCATGGGTCCCAGATTCTGGATGCATTCTGTAAATTAGTCTTTTTGCATTAACTTGGTTGAAAAAGTTTTGCCCTGTGATGCACCGTTTCACCCAGTTACAGACAAGAGAATTTAGTATATAGATTTTGCAAGCCAGCCATGGGAGACTCCAGTCCACGATTTATGAACAGACTAGAATTAAATGGATACGAAGTTCCCAAACATGGCACCTGTGTGCTTATGCAAACTCTATACCTCCCACTGGACTTTATCTGATTTATGCTTTATAATCTCAAATACACGCTTTTGTACATCTTTTCTTAGCATTATTTTTTCTGAAAAGTATATACAGTGCTGAATCCCAAGGATAACTATATTGTGATTAACATATAAAAGAGGTGTGAAACTGGCTGATTTCTTTTCAAATGGAGACCAGATTAAAATGCAAGCATCCCCGCATAGAATTGTAATCAGTAGTTTGAGTGAGTCATTTTAATTTTAATTCTTTCCTGTTGGTGATAGCTTTTCAATATTAAATTTTTTCTTTAAGGGCACAGCTAATCTATCACATTAATGTGTTGACCTCTAGTCTGTGAGTTGGTAAAAAAAAGTATGTCACCATCAATGATAAATGATAATTGAATAAGGAAAAAATCCTATCTAGTTATCATTTCACAAATTCTTTTTTGCAGCCCAGGCTTTTGCTTGTTATCAGTTGTAATAGCTGCTCACACAGAGCAAAGGGGGAAAATTAATCATGCTTTTACCTTGTACCTGTTATGTAAATTGTTGATTTAAAAAAATAATTTAATATTTGCATAATGTCAGGATGCCAACAAATAAAACACAGGTACATGACTAATTTTTTTAAGTCAGGAAACCTACTTTGAAACAAATAGGGTTATGTGCATGATGAAAAAAGTAAAGGATAACTTTGAATAATTAAACTTACTTCACCCTGAAATCATCAGAAGCAAGTCTGGCATTATCGATCTGTAAGAGCAGTCCAGCATTGTTCAAAGTCTCCTTCTGAATCTATGGGAAAAAAACCTCAAAACATCATCATAGAGAATACCATTTATCAAGGAAATTGTTAAATATACTAATTATTCAATTCTGAGTAATGTCAGTGGAGGACTGCAAGATAAGAGATGGATGCAACATTTGATTCCTATTTGTTTAATTAATTTAGAATATGGTATCTATAGAGGTCATGCAATCACTGATGCACAACACTAATAAAACATATTATACATACAAATACAGTTATAAGTTTATGTAAAGTATAGCATGTGAAGGTGAAGGTTTCCTCTGTACAATTGTGTCTGACTGTAAGAGGTAGTGCTCCATTTTTTAGTTGAGGGGCAAGCATTGTCCAAAGACACGTCTGGGCTAATGTGGCCAGCATGACTATAACTGAGACACATGGAACGCTGTTACTTTCCCACTGAAGTGGTACCTATTTATCTACTAGCATTTGCATGCTTTCGAACTGCTAGGTTGACAGGAGCCAGGGCAAGTAACAGATGTTCAGCCTGTTATATAGCACTTACATCCTGAATCTGGCCTGACAAGTTCAGTTTCTTTAACCTCTAATCCATCAGGAGAGAGAAAGAGAGAGGGAGGGAGCAAGGGAGCGAGGGAGAGAGAGATTCATACACATATACAAGTATATCCATGTATGTAAAGTATATGGACAATACAATAAATAAAATATTAAATTAGGGTAAAACCATGATAAAATTGCCATAATATGGTGCCACATAGTTGTAATAGCATAGATATTACAGCTCAATAGCTAAGGAAGCTAACCATCTAACTATTTCTGATATGGCTGCGATGAGATTATCCCAGGTGCCTTGAAATTTCCTGAGGAGACATTCTCGGAGTATATGTATTATCATTTGTTCTGATGTACCATAGTTACACTGCAGACTCTTGACAATCTCCCACTTAAAGATCTTTCGCCTTAGTTCTGGTATGGCCTGTCCTGATTCTGTTCTGATGGCTCCATATTTTTCAGGGCAACTGTATTCCTGGGAACGGTTTGATCTACTTCATCTATTTGGTTATGGTTATTAAAGGTTGCCCGTTTTGATCACAATTCTTCGTGTAGATCATGACTATGATATGTTATCCCGAATTAGTTTCCTAGACTTATGTCTGGTGAGAGGTAGAGTCTAATATTTTATGATTGAAGATATCTAGGGGTCAATGGCCTGTTTATCTTATTCCATTCTCAAACTGTCTGTTGTTGTCACCTGAAATCAGGAAGGGCGATGTTAGAAAGAATATGAATTATTTTCATTAAGTCATTAAGGTAAATAAAATTCTTTTCTTTTTTAGATTTCTAGAAAATAGAATTAAAATTCAACATTTCTAGAAACCACAGGAAGTTCACATCAGCATCGCTTGGTACTTTCCTCTGAGTATAGATTTATGACACTGCAATTAATTTTGTGAAAGAGATAAAGCCACCAACTCAGGAAGCAAATGTTGAGGGCCAGAAATTGATATAACCTCATATGACACATGGCCAGTTCTTTGCCCTGAGGTTTCCACCTTCAGTTGCAGTGCAGGACAAAATGATGTAAAGTAAAATATGTTTAATTTTTGTATATAGAACGGGGAGACATCATCTTGATCTCTTCCATAAAAACAAAATATTTTGAAACAGTCCTGTTTCAGGTCACTAATACATCCTTTGTCGAGGTATAGATGATTAACAGGAAAAAAGAGAAAAACATTTCAACATTATACCTCGGACTTTAGCTGGGTCATGGCATTGAAATAGGAACTCATATCATGGGTACCAGCTGATGCTCGTTTTGTGTAGAACTCTTGGATATTCTGCTCCAGTTGCATGTTAGATTTCTCAAGGGACAGCACCTTGTTTTAAGGAAAAGAAAGTGAAACTGAATTAGAATATCAGAATAAAGAATAGCTTGCAGAACCTTAAAATCTTTACATGAGCTTTGACTATTTGAATTTAAGTATTATCATCAGCAAGGACTAATGTCAGCTTTGGACATAGATTGATAACTGGATAGTTCGACACACATAGACTGACTTGAATGAGTAATTGACTTCCCTAACTGGTGCCCTCAGACTTCCAGAATTCCTCATTCATATGGCCAATGTCAATGATTAGGTTCGAAAGAGACAGAAGAAAATCAGCCCCTTCTTCCTCCTGCAATTCCTTCCTTCCTTGATCACACTTTCAACAGATTATACATTCTTAGAACTGCCGTAGGTACTTGGCCAGTTCCTCACTACATAGCATCTTCTCAAGTCATTGAACTATTGTTGGGCTGCTGTAGTTATAAGAACAGGCTTTATTTTCCCCCAGCAATGGTTGAATGATGCCATTGAAAGTCCTCTGTGGGGAAATGGCTTTACTCAAGTTGATAAGAATACAGAGTGCAGAGAGGGAAGGAAAAATAAGAGAAATAGACCTTAATCCTACACTTATCTATTGATTAATCCTAGGTTGGTTCCAGTCTGAAATTTGGATGTAGAAGGAATGATAACTGGAATACTTCTGGATTTTTTTTAAATCACCAAAGAAAACAGAATAGTGAAGCATGAAAACTAGATGTCTTCAAAAGTTATATTGGCAGAATCCACTAGGATATTTCCTAAATGATTAGGAATTTAGAAAGATACAATCTTATTTATTTTATTTATTTATTTATTAAATTTTTATACCGCCCTTCTCTCAAGAGACTCAGGGCGGTGTACAGCCAGCAATAAAACATATAATACAAAAATTAAAAAAAAAATTAAAAACAAATATTTATCTGGCCCTATTTAATTGAATTGAATTGAAACTCACTGAGGTTGAGAAGCATTATTATAGGTGCAAGGTTGGCCCAATGAGTCAAGGACAACTCGCCACGGTCAACTCGCTGCGAGAGAACTCGACGTGGCCAACTCTCCACGGGACAACTTGCTGCAGGATAATTCAATGCTGCATTCATCATTTGGTTCAGGATCTTTTGTTATGGGCGACCACGTTTTCATCCAAATTAGTTTAACTCTTGTATTTTTGGATTAGACTTCCTTTCTTTTATTATTATTGGCCACGGTTCTGTTGAAATTAATGTAACTTTTGTACTTGTTGCGTTGTCCCATGTGGTGAGTTGGCCGTGGTGAGTTGTCCCATTCCGTGGCCCAATACAGTTAAAAATAATGACTGAGAGGCAGCCAGCAGGTTTTCTTGATCCAACTCTTAACTACTGAAAAATGCAAAATCTCTATTATCTGTAGACAGGAACAGACAGCCCTCTTCAACTGGCACTTAAGCTCAGTCAATTTGTTTGGGAATTAGGCTAAGCACCCAGTAATTGCTGTCAGAGACTTTCTCCTCCATCCCCCACTCCACAACTCCATAAGCATCAAGTGGCTGGGAAAGAGCTTTCATTATAAAGAAGGTTGGTTTTAGGATTGATTTGCCAGGAGGGTTAATTAAGACTCATTAGTATAGTATAGACTAGAGCAAAGCTGTTTTCAGAGCATTGCCAGCCCCATTGCAGGTATGAAGGACCGGCAGTGAGTCTTCTTAAAGTTGCTGCTAGCTACACTTAGGGATTTGGGGTTGCTTGGCAACTTGAAATTAAGTTGTGATCACCTTGGTCTCATCTGTCATCTTTTCAACTTCAGCAAATTCAGGTGGGTGAAACTAAACATGATTTCATGTTAGGGCATTGCTCTCCTTGCTGCTAAAAAAAATAATCTTTGGCTCTAGGAAAGAGCAGGTAGCACTTGTCTCTTTGATAATAAGCAGCTAGGTAACCATGTGGTTTTTTTTTTATAGAAAATGAAAATGGAGGATAGTCAGTGTTTTACTTGAAATGAGCATGTTCTCTTGCCTAGAAAAAAATATATAAGGGAAAATGAGGGTGGTGGTAGGGAGGTCCTAGGGCAGTGAAGGCTAAAATTTTTCAGCTCAGGGGCCAAAAGGCCACGCACACGTGCCCACACCCATAATGCAATGCTCTCCCTCCATGCGTGCTGTTCCCCCCTCCCCGTGCTGCCCCATCCCGCGTGTGCACAGGCCTCACTGAAGCCTCCAAACTTCCAATTTTTTCTCTCTCCCCAGACTTCAGGAAGCCTTAGGAAGTTGGGCCGTTGGGCCATTTTTCATTGTCCCCAGGCTTTAGGAAGCCTTCCTGAAGCCTGGGGAGGGTGAAAACAGCCTCCCCCATACTCCAGAAGGCTGACAAATTAGCTGACAAGCACACGCATGCACAATGCAGCTGACATAGGGCCTCATGTGCCCTCAGATATGGCTCCGTGTGCCACAGGTTCGCCATCACTGTCCTAGGGGTTAAGAAAGGTTAGAAAAAGGGACAAATAATTTTCTGGGGCTTTGTAAGAGGTGACGCCCCTCATACAACCATTTTGGAGATCCCTCCCTCCAGCTTTCTTGTTATTGGAATACCATGACATGTCTTTAAAATTCCAAATGCATCTCTTGTCCTTGAAAGGATCTCAGGCCTGTATATTTTCCATGGTGACCAGCACAGAAATAAATTTAGGGAGAAAAATGTCAGGTTGAGACAAAGAGGAAAATGGGACATTCTAGTAAATAGTGATTTGTTATGCCCCCCTCTCAGTGGTGAAATCCAAAGATTTTTACTACCAGTTCTGTGGGTGTGGCTTGGTGGGCGTGGCAGGGAAAGGATGCTGCAAAATCCCCATTCCCTCTCCACTCCTGAGGGAAGGATATTGCAAAATCTCCATTCCCACCCCACTCCTGGGGCCAGCCAGAGGTGGTATTTGCCAGTTCTCCTTACTACTCAAAGTTTCCGCTACCGGTTCTCCAGAACCTGTCAAAAGCTGCTGGATTTCACTCCTGCCCTCTCTAGTTCATTTTTTTTGTAAACAGTGAAGTCCACTCCCAAGAGATATTTTCTATGCAATGCCCCTGACATATTTTTAAAATTGCATCTCAGCTCAGAAGCACTGGAAAAATTAGTAACACCTAACTAACGCCATAGGGCAGTTTTTCAAACTTGGCAATTTTAAGATGGGTGGACTTCCAACTGGCAGGGAAATTCTAGGCGTTGATGTCTATACATCTTAAAAGCTGCCAATTTTTTTAAAAATTGCTGCTTAATTCTATATGGGAGAAAGGGCAAGGAGGTAAGTCATGAAATAATAGGAGAAGTGAATTCACTAGATATCCAGATGTGAACAATAAGGAAGAAGCTGAGATCATCATATACAATAGATGATACCACTTTTCTGGGTTCTAATAAACATAAATTGACACGATGAATAGAAAAAAAGTGCAGTTCTTTTATAGAAATGAAAGCTCGACACTAATTTCTAGTATTATCAAATGCAGAATGGTGGCTACTATAGATTTGGACAGCTCTTAGGCAAGGTTTGTCATATAAACCTTGTTACCTCTTCCCTCTAGCCTAGCTTTCTGGCTGAGGAATTCTGGGAGTTGAAGTCCACAAGTCTTAAAGTTGCCAAGGATGGAGACCCCTGGTCTAGCATATTGTGCCCACATGATCAATATGCTTTAGTTCCTGTTTGCATAACTTCAGTTTTGGCAGGAATCTTAGGCAACTTAAGAGAGACATTTTAAGACACCAACATTTCCACCCTCTTTTAGGGAGCAAAAGTATGTCTTATATTCCGAAAAGTATGGTACGTTCCAAGAAACGCAATGTGCATACTAGTATTCCTCTAGAATTATAATATAGACATCCCGTCTTTTAAAAAATCCACAGCAAGAATCTTCAAGCTCTCTTCAGGAAAGAAAAAGTCAGTTTTGCTCAGGAGCGACTCTCAAGCGGGGTATTTCCAAAGGAAAAAGGTGGATCCGAAACGATGCATTGATGCCTTTATCAGCCCTATTGTAAATTGCAGCCAGAGATCTGGCCATTTCCACAGCCAGAAGCCACAGGGGAGGCGGTCATAAGCAAAATAAAATAAACTTCTCTATTTGTCTGGGCAAGAAAATTCTTTTCTTTGTGCCAAGCACAGATGGAGGACATTAACCTCAGTTTGAAAGGGTCATTCTTTTGGGGGAATGCAAACTGAGCGGTATCTATACCAGAGTTCACGAGCGATTGATATTCTGGAATGGTGATAATGTTTAAAAACCTTTAAGCATACTTGCAGCAAAGCAATAAAGATAAATGGCTACAACAGAGATCTTTGGAAGTGTTCCAGGCAAGTTGGAGCCAATGAAAAAACAAGTCATGCTGTTTGGCAGAAGTGTTTTTAGGGAAATCAACAGAAAAAAAAGTAAGTTCCTTGATGTTGCAAGAGACTGGTGATTATGGAGAAGCTGAAGTTTATCCCCAGAGGTTTAATTTTAAAATATTTGCCATTAGAGCAGAATTGCGCTTTCCACGAGACATCTAGCTGGAAGGAATATCAAAGAATGTCAATCTTGCAGGAAATAAAGGACTGCTTATTATTGCTACATGGGCGTATTAATATGTGGGAGTTACAGCAGGAATATTGGGATAGTTAGTTTCCGGTACTCTGTTTAATGTCCTATTAGAGTCTATCTTATTAAAATGTACACATGTGCTCTCTTTTTTTCTCTTTGAAGGTCAGGGTTCCTCGTCAGCCAAATTTATTTTGCTTTCTATTGTTTGCCATTACCGAGCCTATTTCTTCAGTCTCTGGTTGCCTCTGGTGTTGCTTTTGTGGTCATTCTTCAATGCTGAGAGATGGACCAAACCCACATCGGGTGGGTTCTAAAGTTACCTTGCCGGTGGTTTGCTGCCTCCCGTGCCGCGTGGGCGCACTGTGTGCAGTGCCGGAAATTTGGCAAAAAGAAATCCCAAAAAAAAATTAAACAATTTTTTTTTCAGCAACAAAAAAAAAAGGCCGAAAACAAGATGGTGATGCATGTGCAGTGCTGGAAATTTGGCTTCTGCGCATGCGCAGAAGAAAAAAAAAGTTTTTTTTAATTAAAAAAAATTTCCCCCCCAAAAAAAGGCAGAAAACAGGATGGCGACACATGCGCAGTGTCGGAAACTTGGTTTCTGCACATGCGGAGAAGAAAAGAAATCTGGGAAAAAAAGGGTTTTTTCAAGAAAAAAAATTCCCCAAAAAAGATGTTGCCACCCACGGAGCAAAAGAAACGGCTCCATGACGTCACCAGCGGCCTACTACCTACTCGGTAGAATCGGTCCGAACCGGTAGGAACCCACCTCTGCCTCCCCCCAAGATAGTTTTTATCCTCACTGGTCAACATTCATAGTCTTTGAGATAGGCTGAGGGACCACGGATCCTGGTGGACCACCACTATGTTACTGGAGAGTCCTGTTGAATTGGTGTACTGTCCATCTCCAATTGGACAGAATCTTTTTTTTCTTATAAAGTTTTTTATTTTTTACACAAGTACATAGAACATATTTTTTTCCATCAGCAGTGTGTCTTGTGGTTATACACTTCTTATCTTATAAACATTTATATTCCCCTCTTATTAAATTCCTTCTTACTCTCTTCTTAATTTTAACATAAATTATCATTTTATTCTAACCCTTCCAAACTCCTTTTTTTCTTCTTCTATCCATTTATAAAACATCTCCCAAATCATAAAACATTATACAAGTTTTCTTTATATGCAGTTGAGATTGTTAGTTTATAATTTACATCTCATAATTTCTGCCCTTTATCTAATTCTATCATGTAACCAAAGTTCTTTGCCCAGACTATCATTGTTTCTTTTATTTGTTCTTCCTCTAATTTTATGCCCAAGATATAATTATATAATTTTAAATTTAATTTCTCATCCACTCCTGTCATAATCTCATCTAATTCTGTTAATTCCATATAGAAATCTTGTAATTTTGCATCTTTATCATATCTAGATTTTATTTGTAAATATGCATACCAAGATATATCAATCCTTATTTCACTCAATTCTTCTCTTTTTTTCAACCCCCCTTCATCATTTAAAATGTTTTTATATCTCACTATAACACTTGTTTTAATAACATTTGTATTTATCAGTGCTTCCAGCCGCACTGGTACCTTAAGATAGTGTTGCCTTTTAATTTTCTCCCACACTAATAGTAATGCATTCCTTATATAATGTCTTTGAAAATGTTTATGTGCATTGTGTTTACCATACCAAAGAAACACGTGCCAGCCCATTTGCAAGTCATGTCCTTCCAAAGTCATCAGTCTTGTATTTCTCAGCAAAATCCACTCTTTTATCAATTTATCAATGCCCCGGCTAGACAGTACACCTCCCAATTTGGGAGTCCAAGTCTTCCTCTACTTCTGATGTCCTACATAAGTTTCAGTCCAATTCTTGCTTTTTCCCCCTGCCAAATAAATTAATGTATTATCTTGTTAAGTTCCTCAAAAAAGTTTTTTCCAATTTTATCAGTATCGTCTGGAATAGGTATTGGTAATATGTTCATTTTAATTGTTGCCACCCCTCCAACTAAAGACAGTTGTAGGTTTTTCCATTTGTTCAAATCTATTTGAATTTGTTTTATCAATCTATAATAATTGTCTTCTTTAATTGGTGCACATTTTGCCATTAATTGAATTCCTAAATATTTTACTTTTTTCACTATTTGTATATCCACTTTTCTTACCAAGCCTTTCTTTTGTTTCTCTGTAAAGTTTTAAACTAAAATCTTCATTTTTTCTTTATTGATTTTTAACCCTGCCACTTCTCCATATTTTTCTATTTTCCTCAATAATTTTATTCCAGTTCTTATAGGTTCTTCTAAAATAAAAGCTAAATCATCTGCAAATGCCTGTAATTTATATTGTTCCTTTTAAATCTCCATACCTTTTATCTCAACATCTTGTCTTATGTTTCTGTTTAATACCTCTAAAGTCAATATAAAAAGTAATGGTGACAAGGGACATCCTTCTCTGGTACCTTTCTTAATTGCAATTTTCTGCCTCATGTCTCCATTGATTAGTACTTTAGCAGTTTGTTTATTACAAATTGTCCTAATCATCTTCACAAATCTTTGTCCAAATTCCATCTTTTCAAGTTGTTTTATTATAAAATCCCAATTCTCATTATCAAAAGCATCTAAAAATATCAAAGCCATCTGTTTTTATGTGCTTCATAATATTCCAGTGTATCTAAAATTATTCTCATATTGTCTCTTATCTGTCTTTTAGGTAAAAAACCATTTTGATCCAAATGTATAAATTGATTTAAGAATCTTTTCAGTTGTTCCGCCATTATTGTTACGAATATTTTATAGTCTGTATTTAGTAATGACATTGGTCTATAATGTTTTATTTGTTCTAAATCTGCTTTATCTTTTAGTATCAAGGTTATATATGCTTCAGTCCATGACTCAGGTATTTTTGCTTCTATAGTAGTTCTGAATCACTTTCTTTTTCTCCTCATTTCTGTATCGAGTCTCTCCTCCTTTGTCTTGTAATTTATCTGTCATTTTCTTCTTTTTCTCCTTTTTAAGTTTATACGCCAACCAACTTCCTGGTTTATTTGCATTTTCAAAAAAGTTCTGCTTAGCATTTTTTCCCCTCCCTAAATCATCTTTTTCTGTTATTTCCATTTTGTGTTTTAATAAATCCAGTTGATTTTTAATTTCTCTTTTCTGTGGATCCTTCTGTAGTTCTCTCTCCAATTTCTTATATTCTTCCTGTAGCGTTTTTTTGATTTTGCTTCTCTTCCTCTTCTGCTTTCCTCTCTGTGTTATTGCTAGTCCTCTTATGTATGCTTTTGCTGTTTCCCATACATTTTGTAATGATGTGTCTTCTTTTTTATTCTCTTTTTAAAAAATTCTAGTTCCTTTTCCATAAATTGTATGCATTCTTTTTCTTTTAAAATTTCCTGATTCAATGTCCATCTTGAGTTCTTTTTTGTCTTTTCCATCTGAATGTTATTGTGTTATGGTCTGCCCAGTTACTTATTTCCATCTCTATTTCTTCCACATTGGCTTCCAATGTGAAAGAAATAGAGAATCTTCCAAAACCAATTTAGATGATTAGGAATTTATTTTCAAACTGTCCAGAGCTCCATTTTGACATGTAAAAATAAAAGTACAATTTACAAGTGGAAAGAATAGATACAGATGTTCTTCAAGTTCAGAAAACCAGCTTATCTCACCTTACCTAAACAAAAAACATTTTCTCACTTGGCTCTCTTTTTAAAAATCACTTTTAATCCTCTCAGTCCAGGGGATTTATCAAAAGAGTGTTAAAGATAGTATTCAATTATTGAACTTTTAAGAAGTTTGGGTCTTGCCACCAGCACCAACATGAACACACTGTTAATCTGTTCATTTCCTGCTTGCTTCCATGGCCGACCCGACTTCAGTCTCAGCAAAAGCCATCCTCTCCTCACCGCCGGTTTTAAGAGCCTTTGCTAGGTCTGTCAGGAAGCATACAAGAAAAAAGCTTTAGCCTCCAAATTTAATCTTAAAAATGAATAAAACCTTATTTTATTGCACAGCACTAAGAATATTAAAGGGGGGGAAGAATTAAGGCATAAGTAGTAGAATTAATATACACATTTTAATACAACTTTTTTATTACAGTCATAGACCAGAGACCAGAATAAATAAAAACACTCAATAAATTTACAATTAAAAATTCTAGAATAAAATAATAAATTGATAAAATCTATGATAAAATCCAGTCTGTCAATTATAAATGGTCTAACTATACTAAAATCACAATCCATAAACTGTGTGGCTCATAGTGAGTTTATTACTAAAAGGAAAAGGAATAAGCAGTGCAAAGAATTTGCCACATTTTTGTATAAAACAGCTATGGTGGGTTTGACACGTGTTTCTGAAAAATCTCCAGTGCTGCTGCGCAGAAACCTGCGCTGTTATTTCATACTGTTCATCCTTAAGCAGCCACTGGAGATAAGCAGTGTTTGAACGGCCAGGATACCTAGCAATTATTGGAAAGATATGTTTTTTCCAAATCTCTCTGTGAAATGAACATCAACGGAATATGTGACCCACAGTCTCCACCTCTCCTGAACCACAGGAACAAAATCTTTCAGTCATTTTAATATAAACTACAATCAGGGGTGGGTTCTGCTTCTTTTTGCTGTCGCTTTTTGCTGCCCACCCCCCCACACACAGGGCTATAGGGATGCTCCATAGATAAGGAGGACAGAGACAGGGACCTGAACAAAGAAACCTTTGAAGATAAAGACCCATGTTGGTAACAGACCTTTGTCTCTGATAGGGTAAATTTTGTTTCTAATGGGGTAAAATGTGTATAATACTCTGAACTACTCTCGCAGAAGTGTGGCTATTCCTTACATGCTTTTGCCTGTGGTTTGGAAATAGTTTCATCCAGTTCTTTTAGCTTTGGCCAAAAATAAAAAGCTGATACTTTTGCAAGTCTCTCTCTCTCTCATTGGCATCTGGATCAGGGGTGGGTTCTGCTTCTTTTTGCTGCCGGTTCTCTCAGGGTTGCACTGCGTGTGCGTGTGAAGTGTGCACACGCAGCAATAAAAAACTAGATGGCAGCGCCCATGGAGATACCGATGGAACTGGCTCCTTGATGGTTCTATAGAACCAGGTAGAACCAGTAGGAACCCACCTCTGACTACAATACATGTGAAATATTTTGATTAAAAACCCCTGCATTTATAATGTAGTTCATTATATGACTATTTAGGAATACAGCTAAATTCCAGTGAGTTTACATTTTATTTGCCATGTTTTATAGCAGTTTTCAGAGAACTGAAAACAGGAATTCAACATTCTTATACTTTAGTTTTAAATGCTAAAATCTGCTAAAACATGCCAAATAAACTATTGGAGGAAGTTAGCTAATGGAGGCAATGTTGCTATTTCGCAGTGTTGAATAAGCAATTTAAAGACTGAGCTAAAGCACAAAGAGAAGGAATAATTATGTCCTTGGTTTATTTTTTGCTCAGTAACAGTTTGCTTTCTCAGAAAGCACTGCCATTGTCTTTGGAGACTTCATGTTCTTATCATAGCAGCTGGTTTATAGTGGAGTATTTTCTTGTGAAGGTCACAGGCTTCAGTGTAGAGGGGGAAAAAATTTCCTCACCCAACTAAGCTTTTCATGAAAACATTTTTTGCAGACACTTATTAGCCTGCTGACATTGCCCATCCATAATAAATTTAAAAACTTCTCTCACAGAAAAGGTTGATGTGACTGGGGTTTTTCCCTCCCTGCTCCTTTGTTTGGCTTATATCAGCAAAATATAGATATAGATAGCTCTATTCATAGGCAAAAATTCCCTGAGCAAAGTCTGAACAGAGACAGAATGGGATTAGCCCTCACTCAAAATCCAAAACATGAGGAAAAACATTAAGACACAGTAGGAATTGCCCAACACCCTTTCAAGACACAAGCCTCTTCATTACATCATCTCAGAGAGATGTGGTTCTGCTTCATCATTAAACCATCTTTCCAATCAGTCTCCATGTTTCCAGTGTCTTTCTCCCAGCTTGGAACTGAACCTGGATCCACTTATATACTTTGTTAATTTGTCTTTTTAGCTTGGTATTTTGTAGCCCAAGTATGCCCATCCACTTTTTGGAAAGCTTAAATGACCTCTCTGCTAAAGGGTTTCACTTTATGAGCAAGAGTTGGCTGCTGATAGTTATCATTGTATTTTAACTATTTTAATTCCTCAAGGTGCTCTGGCACCCTGCCTGATTTGTAACTGGGTTGCAGGTATTGCTGATGAAAAGGAAGATATTCAGACAGAATGGTTCCATGATGGCTGTGATTGATCTTCAGTGTTATTCCCCCATTTGTAATCTAATGATTGGTATTTAGGGCAGCTTTTTGCAAATAAGGTTTTTTTATTTTTTTACAGTTACACAGTTCATTTAGTGACCATTCAAAGTTACAATGGACTGAAAAAAATGACTTATGACTGCTTTTCACACTTATAACTGTTGCAGCATCCCCACAGTCATGAGAGGCCGGGTGAGGCAAAATGCCCCTCAACATGAGTGATGTTGAGTTGGCCACACCCACCCAGTCATATGACCACCCAGCCACGTCTACCCAGCCATTCATTAGGGGAGAACTAGTTGTTAACTTATTTGAATCCCACCACTGCCTAGAAGGTAACTCAAGAAAGACTATTAATCTTTTTCTAGTCTATCCCAGAATAGTTCCTTCAAGAAACTAAAAAGCTGTAAGATATTTTCAGATGTAGAAAAATACCATCACAACAGGATTCAAATATGGAAAGAATTAAATCTAGTTCAAACTTAGTGCTGGATCTGCAAAAATCTCTTTCATCCATTTTAATCAGTTCCTGTACATACTTCTTCCTTTATGTCTACTAGAGGTTTCTGATCATGGAAAATTAAAGATATGAAGATGTTTAATGTAAACATCCAGTATATAATAAATGAGCTAATTCTTTTCAGACTGTCATTTTTTTCAAGTTCTTGTTTTGTTGTTGTCAACATTTGAATTCTTTTCTACCATTATCCCCAAGATAGACTGGAAAAAGATTAATATTCTTTCTTGAGTTACCTTCTAGAATTTAATTCCACCATCTGCACTACATCAAATGTTATTTCAAGACCTTAATGTACTTTTAATGTAGACGTCTACTTCAGAGGTGGGTTCTGAATCTTTTTACTGCCGGTTCACTCAGGATCGTGTCTCGAGTGCGCACACAAAGCACATGAGCGTGCATGGCAGTCAAAAACTACCTTCTGCACATGCGCAGAACCAAAATCCAAGATGGTGATGCCCATGGAGACAACTGGCTCCATGATGTCAGCACGGAGTTACTACCGGTTCTATAGAACCAGATAGAACCAGTAGGAACCCAACTCTGGTCTACTTACTGAATGCATCATGACAAGCAGCCTAAAGTTATAAACAGTTATAGCTGATTTTCATATGTTAATATACAGGTGAAACTCAAAAAATTAGAATATCGTGCAAAAGTTCATTTATTTCAGTAATGAAGTTAAAAGGTGAAACTAATATATGAGATAGACTCATTACATGCAAAGCAAGATAGTTCAAGCCGTGATTTGCCATAATTGTGATGATTATGGCTTACAGCTCATGAAAACCCCAAATCCACAATCTCAGAAAATTAGAATATTACATGC
>JANHFT010010596.1:29258-40442 GCA_032467955.1 Pseudoxenodon macrops | reverse complement strand
TTTTGAGTGGGAAAAAGGTTGGGGCTTAGTAAAAACCTTCTGATTCTGAACTGATTTGACTGAAATCCTATGCAAACTAATTCCACCCTTCTTTTTCCACCTACTCTGAATTCTACTCTCTTCCCCTATCCCCGAGTTTTCCACATAACTCTTAGGATAAAGCTTCAAGAAAGCAGTTTGGCATGTCTGTGGTAAAAAGGAGAATGGCAGTGAAAAGAACAAAATAAATTATTCTGTAAACGAGAATGATCCAGCTCTGAATAGAGAAAATACTTAATGAAGTTATGCAGAGACTGTTTGTGTTCAGAATTTCATTGATAAGCTCTTGAGAGAGCTGCAAATTGAGCAAAAGACTGCTGTTAGAAGAGTCTTGTCTTGTGGGTGGAAAAGGAACAGAGAAAGATTGGGAAAGCTAGTCTTTCGGTCTGAATTCAACTTTGCGTATCAGCAAGATTTATGGATATATTTAGTGTCTGAATTCTATCAAGACAAAGCTCTTGATATCTAATAACCAGGTTAGCAAGTTTAATTCCTTGCTTTCTAAAAAAGGAACTTATAACTAAAGTAACTAATTTACTGTATAATAATTATTTCACAGTATTTGGACACCCTGCATAATTACACAAATTTTGAGGGTTTATCAAGGCTTATTTTGGGACAAACATTATTAGGAAGCTCTTCTTCTGATCCCAGAAGTTGGAACAAGATGTAATGAGCTTAACATTTTGCTTGCATGGGAGGATGTATTTTGATTAAAGAAGAAGCGCAGCTTGTACAGTAATAGTAATTTAACAATGGAATAAGTGGTGTAGAAGATGGTGGAATCTCATCCCTTTCAGGATGGCTTTAGATCTAGATCAGTGATGGCTAACCTTTCCCAGACCGAGTGCCCAAAGCGTGTGCATGCCCCTGAACCCCCAAAATGCAATGCGCCTCTTGCGCAGGAGCCCTGCTCCTGTGCATGTGTGCATACTCCCTGTGCAACCCCTGTGCATACACATGTGGGGGCCCTGCATGCGGCCCACTCCCCGCACATGCACAGCAGAGACCCAAAGACCAGCTGGCTGGTGGGAGGCGCACATGCATGCACGGCAGAGCTGAACTGGGGTGATGGCTCACATACCATCAGAGAAGGTGCTGAATGCTACCTCTGGCACGCATCCCATAGGTTCGCCATCATGAATCTAGATGGTCCACATAAATCCATTACTCATTTTAAGTCACAGATTAACAAAATAATTAAAAGGCTGAACCTCACCCATTCATGACATTAGGTTAACTTATCTCATCCCAAGTCCTCCATTACAAGTCTCTCATAGGTACTGTGCATTAGTTACATTGCAATGACTTTTAAATGACACTAAACCATTTTTGCCATTGATTTGCAGAGTGGCACTAGACATGCTATTTTTTTACCTGCCCCTCCCATGTACAGTAGGATAATAGCATTACCAGCTCATCTTTGAAGGGGTGGATTTAAATATTAATTAAAATATGTATGCAATATTTGGAAAGCATAAATTGCATTGTGAGTTTCATTATTGCATGTTACTTATTTTCTTTTCTTACCTGCCAAAGAAATTCCTCGTTTTGTTTTGTTTTTTGCTAAAACTGGTTTACTAAGACCACACCGACCCTGAAATATAAGAAGTTGGTAAGAGAATAAGCTTTTGTGAAGGTCATAGTAACTTTCTCTGAATCATAGGTTTTCATATCTGGGGATAGGCCTGAGCTTGGAATGTAATATACAAATACATTTGATTATTATTACTACTCTTAACAAATACAATTAAGCCGTGCCTATTTAAAACAAAAATATAAATAAATGGATTTAGCTGTAGCTATCCATTTTGTATTCATTATCCCTACTCATTTGATGTACATCTAAATCTGAAAATCACTGAAAGTCTGCTAAATAAATATGTTTATCTCCTAATATTTATGAGCCTCTTTGCAAGAAATATTTCAGTAATGTAACATCAAGCAGCAGGCAAACAAGCAAAAGATTTTACCTGCTTTTTATTTGAATGGATTTCAATGCCAGAATAGGATATGGATTAAAATTCCATTATGCTATTATCCACTTTTAAAAAAATATATAGTGATGCATAGTTTAGTGAAATATTGAGGGAAGGAGTGTTCAAAAATCCTTTTAATTATCTTTTCAATTTGCAACCTTTTAATCTATTCACTTATCAAAACTTGAAATATCTTGATTCTTATTTTACATATCTTCTTTTAGTAGAAATTGTCATCGTGTATGTTTGTTTGGCTTTTGTGTCTCTCTGAATATTTAAAATTAAAAAAATAATATTTTAAATCAGTATTTTAACCTTAGCAAATTTAACTCCTAGAATTCCCCAACATGCTGGGTGGAGTCCTCTGGGAGATGAAGTCCATACATTTTAATGTTGCTGAGAAACACTGCTACTTAATTTAACAATTATGTTAAATGTTAATATAATATCCATGGGACTAGACTAGACAGACATTTTTAGGCCCAGTTTTTACAATGGACACATAAACTGCCCATATCAACCATGTTAAGTACATCTATTATAGGAAAACGGTCTAGATGTATGTACCATTTATGTTATACTAAGATGATTTCTTAGAGCAGGATTTTTCAAAATGTGAGGAGAGGAGAGGAATTGTATTCAGTTTTCTATCACTGTAGTTGATAGAATCAGGGATTCTGGAAATTATTTTTTTAAACTAATAGGTTCTACATCCCAAGGCAGTTTGAAAACCTCTAGCTTTGAGGATGGAATCCTGAGAATAACAGGATCATTATACAAAGAAGGAAAATATTTTAAACCAGCATAAATGTCAATATGCATACACATGTTTAATCTAATGGAAAAGGGATAGACTGAATGAGGGATTTCAACACAGTGGTGATAACCCTGGCAGTGTAAAGAAGCCCAGCCAACTAACCTGATGCAATATGACATTCTTATACATCCAAAATATGTAAATGTCCTCTTAAAATTATTATATATAAAATTGTATTGAACATATAAAACTGGTAACAATGGGTTTGAATGATCAAACATATGAAGTTATAAATATTCATTTTGGAATTCAATTCTATATGAATAGCACAATTTCTGTATTGAAATGATCTTTTTGAAGTCTACCTTTTTTTTTCAGTGTATAAAGAACACGGATCTGTATGCATAGTTCATTTGTGAACTTCAGACTGCCTTTCTGAGAATCTGAATTTTTCTTCTTAACTGCTCTTTCTATAAAATGGCATAAGGTGCTACATAGGAACTAGCTTATATTATAATTCATGTCTTGGTGTCTTGAAAATATCTTTTTGTATGTCCCCATTTTTTGTCTGAAAATTGTAAATGATCCCTTCTGACCTTTAGATTTTATGTTAGGAGCTAACTCTTTTTCAGATCATTAGCTCTAAATTTCACAGAACTACTCAAGTGAGGAAAAGTGCATTATGATATCAGTCTTCCAATACTTGAAGGGCTGTTACAGGGAAAAAGGTATTCATTTATTCTTCTTAGCACCTGAAGGAAGGAAAAGAAACAATGGGTAGAAGCTCATCAGAGGAAGATCCAACCTGGAAATAAGAATTTCCTGACAGTGAGAATGATTAATCATGCAAACGGCTTGCTTTCTGGAGTTGTGGGTACTTCATCACTGGAAATTTCCAAGAAAACATTGGACAACCATTTTTATGGGATGGTTACTAGCACTGATGTTACCTAGTTGGGGTAATGAACCATCTGCAAGAAAACAAGAAAGCTCAGAGAGATCAAGGATCCCTTAAGTCTGAATTGCAGGATTTGGGTCAAAAACCACAAAGAGTTACTTCAGATACTGAGAAGGGTAGCATATACATTTAGCAAACAAATAAAGGAGACTATTTTTGTTAAAAATATCTTCATAGAAGTGCTTTATAGAACTCTTTGTTCCTTTATAATTAAGACTACAGATTATAGATTTATATCTATCTCATTAAAATGAACAATATGGTAATCCTTTCATGGCAGAGAATTTGAAAAGAAATTCAAATCAGTTTAGGAAAATAGTCTGCATCAGGGAAATCTAGACCTGCAGTTAAGAAAGGAATAGGTGCCAATCAGATGTTTGTTGGCAAGAATTAGATAGTGAACTAGAACAAGGAAGGAGCTGGAAAAAGAAAAGATAAAAATAAGAAAGCCCAACAAACTTAAAAAAATACAGTGGGTGGGAACATCCTCCAAAGCAATACCATCAATATGTAGATAGCCTGACTCACTGTTGACAACTAAAACTAATTTGCTACAATATATAAGGACTACTATATTTTTCGGACTATTAAGACGCACCGGTGTATAAGATGCACCAAGATTTCAAAGAGGTAAGTAAGAGAAAAAAAAAATCTTCCTCACCGGCCCCAGGAGCAGTCTGCAGGCCTCCTAAACTCTCTGTGCACCCTGTTTTTCGCAAAAATGGGCCTGTTTTTCACAAAAATGGCGTTTTTGCCTTCCCCCAACCCTCAAAAGCAATCTGCAGGCTCCAAAACCCTCTGTGCACCCCGTTTCTCACCCGTTTTTGCAAAAAACTGGGCATGCAGAGTGTTTGGTAGGCTTGCAGAGTGTTTCTGTAGGCTGGGGAAAGGCACAACTACTCCTGTTTTTACGAAAAACGGCCTGTTTTTTGCAAAAATAGGATGCAGGGGTGGGGCTTCAGGAGGCCAAAATTGCTGTATTCGGTGTATAAGACACACCAATATTTCCAACCTCTGTTAGGGGGGGAAAAGATGCATCTTATACTCCGAAAAATACGGCAAGTATTTCTCCATTTATACTGTATATGAAATGCAATTGGCTGAATTCTGCTGAAGTTGCTTCCCTGTTATTCCATTTTTTGTAGTACGATTATGCATATACATCCCCTCAATTTATGCTTTAGTCAAGGAGGTGATGGAAATGCTGATATCTTTCTACAAAGCTGCATTTTGTGCTATTTTGGTTTGGCCAGCTTGAAATATTTATTGTGAATATATATGTGTGTATGTGTGTACAGTATATGAAAACAAACAATAGCTTACTTGCAGTCCTCAGTCAACATATTAGTATGTTGCCTATCTCAGTATGGTACCTGAAATGGGAGTAAAGAAGCCCTACAGCCTTTTAAATCTTTTTAGCTATTACAATGACTTCATTGTTTTTACAAAACTATGTATTTTGCCCCACCTCCTTCAATTTCTAGCCCGTACCTTTTCTAACAAAAGGGAAAAATGCAGGCACTTTGTTGCACATTATAAGGTAGTTGTCTCATTGAATAACTTCTCAGTAGATGAAACATGCTTAAAGTGAAAAACAGATAATATAAAAATAGATTAGTGCTCTGATCTATGCAATCCTTTTCCAGCCCAATAAATCATTGTCCTTTCAACTTGCAATGTATCTTCCAGAGGAAGAATGTGAAAACCTAACAATTGCTACACTAGACTTTGATTTGGCCAAGAAAACTGCATGGATATATCAAACTCAGTCCAAAAGAGATTTTCATCTTTATTCTTCCTTCATAATGCATAATTGAACTTTTTAGCTACAGATGCTTTATATCTGAGATGATATGTCTAGACAAGTCATTTGTAGACATTCTGTAGACCATAATATTGTCTAATATTTGTAACTATTACATCATATATAACTTGGCTGTTTTTAAAACCTGAGCTTTATTGTAATTAGTTAATATTTTGGCAGGGGATTCCTAAACTAGAAGTAAAAATGTCTTGGATGAAAGCAATGGAAAATTATTTCTTTATTGTTTTGAAAACAATGTGTCCACCTGTAGTGATCATGAATTGGAAGGAAAGGTTACCTTTATTTTTAATTTTAGAACTGTAAAATTATTGATCCATTTTTAACTTCATGAATGGGAGAATTGAGTTCTAAAGATCTTTTGTGCAACAATCTTTTTTTCCCCTTTAAACTGATTGTTTTAACAAATGGATAAATAATTCCAGTCAGATGTAAATAAATTCCTCTGAGCAAGGAACTCATTTTTTTTTGGTAGTATCTCCTATCAGCAGATGCTTCCTCCTGCATGTGTAGCCAGCATTTGTGCAGGCACTGAGTGTCAAAAAACTTGAACCTTTTAAAAATACTTACTGACATATTTACAGCTGTTGCTTTCTTTTGACAATTTGCCATCTTGTTAATATGGACTCAACATCATCTTCCTGTAAATATTAATGTTAGTATTTTATTTGTTATCTCTATGCATGAATAAGGAAGGGAAAGTTCTATATATATTTAATATAGACATTTAACCTTGTGGCTGTTTGATCAGGTGTCCAGGATTTCCCCCCTTTACCAATTAAAAATAAAATTACTTGCCATTTATTGCCTTTTAAAAACCTCCTTGTACATCTTTCAGAATTATCAATGGCAGCTCCAGGCCTCATTAGAACCAATGAATTGAAAGGAAGCAAATATCACAGGATGGGTAATAGCAGATCTTGAAATGCTTGGAATAGGGTTGAATTATTTTAGGCAGTAATAATATAGCAGAAAGAATTCAAATGCAAATGGAGAAAAGATGGGGTAGTTATTAGATGAGTTTATGTGCAGAATTGCATACAGTTCATGACTTTGAAGTAGATAAAAACTTGATGTTAATAATGTTGTAAATTAGAAGTAGGCAATTTTCTGCCCTCCTTTGACCATTCTCCATCACTACTTACCATTACATTCTTTTGCCATGGTTCACCCTAGTTGAAACTGATCCGAGTTGAAAACCAAGCTAAATGGAGCACACTAGTTTTATATAAAATCTGCATATTGCTTAGTGGGCCTTTTATTTGTTAGTTGTTATACTTTTTCATTAATAATTCCACTATTTTATATGACATACTTTAGTTTTATGTTCACAAAGAGTGCCAAAAATAACTCATTCAGCACTGGAGCTCTTTTGAAAAGTACTTGATGTTGCTAATTTTTTGTCTGTTTATGGTGCATTTTTGCATAATATTATATCATGAGGGTTGACATCTGCTCTCATTTTAAATAAAAGTCAACATTTTCCTTAGTACAACTCTGCTTCCAATATTGTAGTTTGCGGTGCTCCATCACATGCATAACATGCAATAGAAAATGAACAAATTATAATTATGGTGAAAAATTCCAGTCTTCTACTAAAAAAATCAAATCAAAATAAAGATAAAGGTACAACTGTTGTATAGAGGACTGTAAATTAATTACATTACAATCAATTATATTTTGGTGAAGAGTTGCCATGTTAACTTTTGCAGTATAATTATGATGCAAAGAAAGTAATTATTGAGCCAGGGATGGCAGTAGATTTGGATTTGTAAATTCCCATCTACTAAGGAAATGGGAAATGTGTGGGAGTAAGGATTTAAGATATCCATATCCGTCTGGAAGTAAATATTGTCACCTCTTAGTATTTTCTCTCTGCAAGGTCTGGATTTCTGATTTGGCCTCCTTTGTTAGAAATGAGTGGGAGGAGGAAGAAGGAAGGCAGCTGGAATGTGCTTCTTTCTATTAAGTAGTAGCAAATTATGTGTTCAGTTGTCTCAGTGTGTCCATAAAAGGAAACTTTCTGGCTTTATTCAGTTGTGGGAGTTTCCTTCTCTCACCTCTCACAAATGCCAGCTCCCATCAGTGAACTGGTTAATCAGGACCCCCAGTGGAATTCAGAGAGACCACAGATTCCTGTGAGGGGTGGTGGGGGGGGGGTTGGTTGGTTCTGAAACTTGTTCTCCTCATACTACCCACCCTAACCACCAAAAGGAATCTCATTATCTTAACAGTTCTGACTTGGATTAGAAACAAGCCTTTTTCCTCAGCTATAGTTGCTTGAAGAAGATTGCAGAATCAGCAAATTTAGGCAAACTTGTATTTATGCAGATGGTGATGTCAAATGTACTGTAATCCAAAGCACAGCCTTGCTCTGCTTGAGCTGATCTAGGCCAGGGATGGGCAGATCTACTTTTTGTTTTATATAATATCCAATTCACACCAGGTAAAATTAGGTACACAAATAATGGTGGCATTGCTATTAATAACGATGGCTTGGTTTACATATATAATTTCTGCAGAAATGTGTGAATCCAGTTATACATTTAAAGAGTTGAATCTCCCCCTCTTTTTTTTTAATAGACAAGTCTGAATTCAGAATCTTTTTAGATACTTTCTTCCTTTTCATATAAATTAGCATGTATAAATTAAAAATTGGTAACTCTGCTGATTTACTGCAGATCACTAGAGATATTTCAGGTAATCCTGTACCATTATGTGCCCATTCCCAATAGGTAACTGTTAGGACTACTATATTCTTTTGAATCAGAGCAAAATTAATCCATTCTAACGTTCTGTCTTGATTTTCTGGATTTAATTAACTTCTTTTAAAAAATTCTATTTGGGATTTGCTGCCTTGGTGTTTTTGTTTTTTTAATTATTGACGGCATTATGAAAGGTCATCCTTGCTTCCAACAGTAAATAATTAGCTCTTATTTAAACTATTGCATACTCAGGAAAAGTCACAATAATTAATAGCCCAATGACCAATCAGAATTGATTGTGAACTATCTGATGGAGAAGAGAATGGTTCTCTAATGTCCCACAAATGGTCAGAGAAGCTTTGGGTGGAAGACGAGGCCTTTAAGTAATTTGAAAACTACTTTTGCAAATTTATTAAAACATTATTTAATACTATAGTATAATAGTATTTAATCTTATAAGAGTACTTACAGAATTTGAAATTTAAAATGCAATTATAAAAAACTTACATTTAAAATAATATGTGCATCCATTAAAAAAATTGAAATTGTCAGTGCTTGAAAAATAATCCCCGAGAGGACCAATTGGAAATTTTTGAATGCTTTTTTTCTCTTCTCAAAATACTTTACACTTTATTTCAACATTGTTTATACTGTGTTTTTCATTATCATGTTCTTATTGATATTTTTATAGTGGTTAATATTAGTTATTAAAATATTTAAAATAACTACATGTAATATTATAAAGGAGTAGAAATATCAAAAACGTAAAACAGTAACATTGAAACATTGTTTGAAAGGCAAGGCTAAAAGAAAAATACAAATTCCATGCAATATTCCCGAAATATTTTAAAAGGAAAAAAATTAAAGTTTCGCTGCTTGAAATAAGTTGGTATAAAATTCATATGATCAATTGATTTTTAAGATTTTATTGATAATTGATTTTACTTTCTTTTCTTTTGTGGACTATGCAAGTTTTAAAAATAAATTTTATGGAAACTTAAAGTTATACCCAAAAAAGTGTATATTTTGAAGAATAAATTAATGATTTTTATATATTTGCTGGGGTTCACTCATTATGCAGGAGATCCAGTTGGTTAACTAGGAGCCATATGGTTTCAGTGCACAGCAAGAAAAGAATTACCTGCAGTAAGAGACCATAATTCTTTATGCAGTTCTAGTTTTATTAAACTGTAAATCGGAAAGCTTGGCTGATTTAATTAACAGCATTTGGCTCAATTTTCTTGTTACTTTTGTGTTACATTAACTACTGCAGCCACCGTGCTTAACAATGCAGGAAGGACCTTCTTTATGCAGTGATTTTAAATGCGTCAGCACAATTGCTTGAAAAGGAATTAAATGAATTTCCTGCCTTGCCATTGTGCAGCAATTCATGTATGCTCCCAACTCACCATATACTTTGGGACATTCATTCTGGAAGCAACAGCTCTGCCACAGAAGTAATGGTCCTTTGGAGCCTAAAAAGAAAATGAATGAAAAAAAATGTCTTTCCTCCCCCCGCCCTCTCTTAATGAGCGCCATGTCATCTCTTAGAAAAAGACAGGGTTTGTTCTTCCCATTTTTTATTGGGGACAGAAACATTGGGGCACTGGACATTCAAACTAGTTTCTAACAAAATTGAAACAAGAGCCTTTGAACTAAATTCAATTCCTTATGATTTTATAGACACATTCATGTTCAGCTTCTTACCATATGTGAGTAGTAGTACAGAACTGGGTTTATCACCGCCTTTCCCCAGGATAATTTTCATTTTCTCAGTCAAACCTACTGATTAGATGGTTTCACATTCCAGTATTAAGACATGAGCTGTCTTAACTTTTTGAGATCATTTAAGATTAACCAAGTGCTGATACCCAACTAATCGACCATGTCAACAAATTTAACAATACAGCCATTACAGATTTTGCCATTGTACATTTTGTGGGAGTAATAAGTATCTGCTTTGAGCATAGTCAGTCTACTTTCAGGATTGATTGAAACATTCTAAAAACTCAAATTTGGAAAGAAGCACTTCTTTAGTCTTACCTTTTTCTCTTCTTTTGCATGTTCCCTTACTCACCAGATAATTAATCTCCCATCTTCTAAGTGTATTCGGAAATCTTACCTCTTCTTCTAAGTCAACGCCCCTTCTATCCATATTAGATGAGATATTTCAAAGTACAGAAATTAGGAAGAAAGTGTGATAGCTACACACTCATTTAAAAAGCTCTAGAATATCACTTCTTGAAGCATTCCAGAAATACACGGCAAAAGACCACCTTGTTCAAGCAAATATTTAAATCTGCACAGGCAGTTATTTATATAAAGCAAACACATCGATAATTACTAGGAAGCCATTTTCTGGAGCAGGTGTTGGCAACCTGTGGCCCAAGAGCTGCATGCGGATTTTTGACCCCTCTCTGTGGCTCCCTTGCTTCCTGTGGCGCAATCTGCTCTCTGCCCCAAGAAGGCATGAGCCTCTCCGTGGGGCTGAAGGGCCACTAGCATTTTCTCTGCACTGCCTTTTGTGATTCCACATCCTTTGCAGGCAGCTCAGCATCAGCCGTAGAAGGAGGGGAATGGAAAGGAGCACCAGCCACCGTTGCCAGATGCAGGAAAGGAAGAGTTAAAGCTCTCTTGCATGGCACAGGAGTCTCCTGCGTGCCGCAGCCTGCTACTCAGGCTCCTCCTCGGGAGGAGGAGTTGCCATCCCTGCCACCGCCATGATCCCGGCACATGCACAAGAGATGAAAGACAGAAAAGAAGAGGGAAAAAAGAGAGAAATGAGAAAATGATGGAGGGAGAGAATAAGAGAGGAAAAAGAGATAGAAACCATTGAGAGAGAGAAGGGGGAGGGAGAGAATGAGAGAGAGGGGGAAAAATAAGAGAGAAGGCGAAGGGAAAGGAATGGCAAGTTAGATCTCTTG
>JANHFT010010588.1:164913-176240 GCA_032467955.1 Pseudoxenodon macrops | reverse complement strand
CTTTCCCCCCCCCCCACACACACCGTTGTGAAAGTGCTCCCAATCATTTCAATTGACAGTGGGGTTTTTCGGAGGATCAAATGCAACTGCACACTTAGTAAGAATGCAACCCGGTGCCCAGCTTTTCATAACCGATGTTGCTTTTACCAAGTGGGGCAGCTCAAAGAGGTTTTTTTTTTCCCAAAAAAATTGCTGCATCTGGAAAGCGAGGGAAGGAAGAAGACTGCTATGGGTTAAAGGCTGCTTTAAGCCATCTGTGGCAGGGTGGATGGTGGGGCAAACAGGGCTAAGGGTTGCTTATTGGCAGCTCTTACAACTAAACTCCTAAAATACAGGTTGTCCTTGACTTACGGCCACAATTCAGCCCAACGTTTATGTTGTTAAGTGAGAACGTTGTTACGCGGGTTCTGCCCCATTTTACGACTTTTCTCGTCACATTCGTTAAGTGAATCACTGTAACACGGTTATTAAGTGAATCCCGCTTCCCCGTTGACTTTGCTTGTCAGAAGGTTGCAAAAGGGGATCACATGACCCGGGACGCTGCAACTGACATAAATATGAACCAATTGTCAAGCATCTAAATGTAAATCATGTGACCATGGGGATGGCTGCAACGGTCATAAGTCACTCTTTTCAGTGCCATTGTAACCTTCAGCGGTCACTAAATGAACTGTTGTAAGGCGAGGACTACCTGTAACTAGTAAAGTGGAAACGTCAAGGTAGATGTTAGTTGAAAAATTACCGTACCTCCAAATGAACAGAACTGAATGGGTGCCTCCCCCACTGTCAGTGAACAGGCATAACAGCCCTGATCTGCTTATGAGTACTTGGTGCTATACTTTACTGACATAAGACATGACCTTTCAGAAGCTCGGATTAAACATTACTGTAATTTTCCTATTTCAGTTTTTCATAGCTAGTTTTTCACGGGAGGAGGGACACATCTCCCTTCTCCTTTTAGGAACTCTCAAAACAGCATGAACCTTAGAGATTTCTTGCCATTTTGAGATGAGAAACATTCAGAGATTTAGGGATTTAGGAAGATCCCAAAACAGGCCTAACATATTCTTTATTTATTTATCAAATTTATAAGGTTATAAACAGCCTTACTCCATAAACTCTAGACCAGTGATGCCTAACCTTTTTGCCATCACGTGCCAAAAGCGTAGGGAGCATGGGAGGGGGATCACGTGTGCTTGTGGCCACATCCATAATCCACTGTCCTCCCCTGCGCATGCGTGCACAACTACCACCATCCCGCACATGTGCACAGGTCTCACTGAAGCCTCCGGACTCCTGGTAGGCCTATTGGACCATTTTTCTCCATCCACAGGCTCCGGAAGCTTTCCTGAAGCCTGGGGAGGGCAAAAACACCCTCCCCCACCCTCTAGAAGGCCGAAAATCAAGGAGCTGGCATAGAGCAATGCCTCACGTGCCCTCAGATATGGCTCCGCGTGGCACACGTGCCATAGGTTCACCATCACGGCTCTAGACGGTGTACAAAATAAGTTAGAATGAGAACAGAAATATTGTTAATAAAATGAATGAAACAATAAACAGTAACAGGGATTGTACTTTCATTTTAGGGCAGCTCTTTCTGTAAATGCTTAATCTTCAAACAAATGTTCCCTTCTCAGCATCACCCTGACCTGTTGCATTCATATTTGACACACAACAAATTTTAAAGGCGACCTCATCTATCAAACATTTATCTTTTCTATGTTGGTAAACTTTTAGGACAGTAATAAACAACATATATTCTCTCCAAAAATGACCAGTAAATTGATGACATATAAATATCCCAAGAAATTTAAATGTAATATATATTCACTTGTTTTCATTTAAATTTCCAATTTAGTTTGCATTTTAGTTTTGGTTGCTGTAAGTTTTTGTAGGCGAAAGGTGGGAAATAAAAGTTATGAGTAAAATAGGCTAATCTAGGATTTTCATGTGTCTTTTAATCTTATGGCCCAAAGAAACAATTCTATTTTACATAACATTGTTCAGAAAAAGCTCACTTCATAAGTGTTGGAGAAGGGAATGTCAAATAATATCACCACTTATATAGTTGACATCATGACTCCTGTCATTGTTACATTATTACATCATCTGACTTGTTATGGATGCTGACTCACCTGTTCATTTTTTGTTTGTCCATTTTGGTTTTTAAAGACAAGAAATTATATATTATTAATACCAAAAAAGTGCTTGAAACAGTATTTTGAAAACAATTTAAGTACCTTTCAGTGCATATTTGGTTCAATTCTTGCTGTATTTGTTAGGAAGTAAGCGGCATTGAATTATGTAAGAAATTTTCCTAAGACATTAAATTTAGGATTGCAATTTTTTGATTAAAAAAAGATATTAAGTACATATTCAACTGTAGGTACTCATATACAAGTGTATGTTTATGGACAAATAGAGGCTAAAGAGAATTGAATTAATAAATTTGAAATTGCAATTAGGCTTAGTGCATCTATTTTTATTTGTCGTTTAGAATGTTTGCATTTTGAATTTCATCCATTCCATCTTCCACAATATGAAAAAGCTGGTTACATGTTATCCTTCTGTTTGTCCAGTAGCAAGTCTGGATCTTAATCTTTATAGCTATGATTTGAACTCTGATTTGATTAAAGTTATTTTTACTGGCAGAGCAATTGAAGGCACAAAGTAATCTAGACTCAAAGTGACGTTGAGTTGGCTACACCCACATAGTCACATGACCACCAAGCCACACCTGCCCAGCTGGTCATTCGGGCAGAGAACCGGTTGTTAAATTATTTGAATCCCACCACTGAATAAATAAGAAACAAGATTATTACAAGATTAATTAGTCCTGATGATGCCAAAGTGATGCATCATGTCACAACTTCATGATACATTGCTTCTGGGTTTCCACAGATCTCTTAAGACCTGGTTATGTCAGCAGTCATAGGCACCTCAGGGGAAGGATGAACTAGTGAGATGGCTCCATTACTATTAAGATGCCTTTGCCTACTTTGTTTTAATTGTTTTTATATATTTTTAACATTTTAATTTTTTGTTATGAGAATTATTTTAGATAATTTTACAGTCTTACTTGTCACCCGCAACCTTCTGTGGACAAAGATGCTTCCATGATTCTTCATCATTAGATGCTGGGGCTGTTCAAAGTTGTAGCATCTGGAAAATACCTGTAGAGTTTTGTTCTGTTGCTAAGAAAAGAAGATATTTGACTGATGACTTAGGGAAAAACTTAGAAAAATAGAAAAAAAGGGAAAGCACAGGATAAAACCTGACAGAGTTGGTATTAATTACATTTATAGCATTTTGTACGACTTTGTTACAACACAAAATTGCACAATAATGTTCTTCCTTTAATTGGCAATAGCAGTCAACTGATATATATATAATTACATATTTAAGCTTTGGGAAGAATTACTATTTATTAAGGAAAAGTTTCCGTATGCTAATAAATAAAGCCCAGTTAACAGAAGCTGATACCACAGTAGACACTTGTTAACAGACTAAACAAATATTTGCTATTATATCCAGGCAAATAAAAATTATTTCCTAGCGCCCTGTTAACTGAATTGCTAATAGGAACGTTTTTAGGCAGCTTTTGGCTAAAAATATATATTTTGCCTGAAAGAACAAGTGAGGGAAATAAGAGGTGGCAGGGAATTAAGTTATCAATTCCATATTAAATGTTTGAAACTGTGCTTGATTGATGTGTAGTTAGGTATTCTAGTAATTGTTGTTGTTTTGTTTCTCTTGCATGGTATATCCTATTTATCTGTTCTGCCTTGAGAGCAATCAAACACTTGCAAATCAGTTTTCCAGGAGCATAAAATACAGTAATACTTAAATATCTCTTTGTAAAATTAGGTGAATTATGCGTTCAATTTTAGATTTGAAAAACGATATTGTGATTAAGTGGAGATAGTTTTTACCCATAGCATATGGAGACCTTGTTTACACATCATTCCAAGTTGGGATAGACAATCTGCGGTTCTTGAGCAGCTTTCATGAAAACCCTCAAACTCCCCCTGGCTACAATTGAAATTAGATAGGAAATATATAAAACAATATTGAACTATAATTTAAAAATATAATATAAGACAGGAATCATGAAAAGTGGCTAAACTTTCACCCCATTTACCCCATTTTAATCATACATTCTTTCATTTTTGTTGTTCTTCTGTCTCATATATTAACATAATTTTACACATTTTAGCAATACCATGATCATCATTAGTAGATAATTTTATCTCAAACTCTGCTCAAAACCATAAAATCTGACCTAACAGAAGCTTCTTCTTTCTATTTATTTTTAATCTTTTCTTAGTACACTTTTGTTGTTTTCCTTTTGTCTTTTTTATTTCTTTTTTCTTCATTCTGTATTAGTTTGTGTTAGTTTGTATTTTCTCTGTAAAAATTTTTTAAAAAACTTACACAAAACAATGATTTTCATAACTATTGAAATTTTTAAAATCGCCTTAGAGAGTCTGAGTGAAACAAATTACAACTAAATGTCATAATGAATACAATAGGTGCTCCCTTAACTGTTGCTATAATTAAATTTAACCTTATTTGTTTCAGCTTGCAACCAAACAGGACGTTTAACTACCGAATGCAGAAGATTAGGAATTATGGATATGAAATTCAATTCCTCTCGGAAATATGTTTCTATCAGCATACCATCAAAATCCCAAGCTATGTCGCCACACATCAAATCAGTCGATGATATAATTGTCCTCGGAATTAATCTCAGCAAATTTAACAAGCCTACACAGTTTTTTATTTGTGTTTTGGGAGTCTTCCTGTTTTATCTTATTTATGGATATCTGCAGGTATGCATTATCATTCTTTGTGTGTGATTGTAAAAAAATTGCCAGAAAATAATTTTTGTGGTTTATAGAAATTTTAATGCAGCTGTAAGCTTTTTAAAGTAAGAGGAAATTCTATTCTTATCAAGATAAACAGACATTTGTATATTTAAAGAAAAGTGGGAATGCCTACTCATTAATGAGCTTTCTTAAAAGTTTTGCAAGGTTCAGAACACATTGAAAAAGTTCAGGTAGACATTAGTATTAGAAAGTTTTATTCAACAGCATTAAGGTATTTAAATTATAAATTTGGGAATTAGCAAGGTTTTAATTTTTTTTAGTGATTAAAGAATTACTACATCTTTAATAATATACTTGAATATCTAAAATGTAAACCTGGAAAATACATGTTTTGGAAATACGACTTTTCATTAGTTGCATTATTTTCTGAAATCCAATGTATTATATAATCCATCTGGCACCTTGAAAATTGTTGAGATCAACAACATAAGTAAAACAGCTAATAGTTATCATAAAGCAAACATTTAAATTTAGTAAAAGCGGTTTTAAGCATTATTTGTTCTAAGGTGAAACTTTGGGCTATGCACTTATGGATCCTATAAACATGCAGTGAGAAAGGATTTTTTTACAAAAACAAAACTAGATGTCAAGGAAAAAGGGCTTTAGGTTTTCTCCCTACCTTGCTAGGACCTAGCTGCTGGGATTTTTTTTTAATGGAATAGTATTCAAGAGAGTTGTCATCTTGAATCAGAAGTGTCAATTTGAAGTAAACATACAGTCATAATGTATGTTCACTTCATAAGATATACAGTCATAATGTATGTTTTGAATGGTATTTTGGCGTTATCTAGTCCCATTCATACAATTTTTCACATAAGAGAAAAGACAGATTGTCCATGTATAAGTGAAAAATAGGGCAAACCAGAAAAATATATCTGAATAATGGATAGATAGGAGAAGCAACAAATATAAGTTGTGGTTTCTGCCAGGGAATTTCATCAGGATCAGTGGATAAAAGTGGTCTGAAATACCCTATAATGAATATATGATTCAAGAATTCTACTGAGTGACTAAATGATCCCTCACTGGTCACACATACAATTCCCATTTGAAAACCACCACCAAGGAGTCTACCACTATTCTGAAAATACCGTTCCATTGGTTAGCACATTTTCCTGTCAGGAAGTTCCTTCTAAGCGTCAGTCTAAATCGCTTTTCTTTTCATTTCAACCATTAGTCCTCGTCCTGCCCTCGTTTTCTGCCTATTCTTGCACATTTTAGAGATGTCATGTCTATTTCAGCCTTAACTTTTATAAACTAAAATCTACCCCAAATCTTTCACCATTCTTTGTAAGGCTTGGTTTCTGGACTCTTGTTCTGGTAGCTTTCCTTTGAATGAAATCCAGACTCACCATGTCTTTAGAACTGGAGGCAATTTTCCAAGTGCTGTCTAACTAGTACAGAGTACAGTGGAATTTGAATACAAAATTTTTGTATTGTAGTTTTGTTTGATCTGTTCAGCTGCTGCAGAACCATACCTACTTATACAAAGTAATCCTTTGCAATGGTAATTAACACCAGTTAGTTAGTTAGGTACCTAGCTAGCTGGCTACCTAAGGCCCCCAGACCCTTCCTGGAAATACTGCTTCAAGCCAGGTATCCCAATATTGTATCTAGGCGTTTGATTTTTCTTACTCAGAACCATATTTCTCAAAGAAGACACACATAATTTTCAGACTTCAGTCTTGATGAACGTGACATTGACTAAATTCCATAGTGCCAGCAGCAATATTGATGTAAGAAAAGGTCTTCAATCTCCATTCTGGGGATTAATTTCCATCTTCTGCACTAAAAAAAAAATAGTATCAATTGGAATTTAAATTTCAATAGAAATGATTTTGTATTTGGATGAACCAGCAACAAAATGCATTTTATGAACGTTATATAGTACACATTGGAGCATTTTATACCAGTTTCACATAGTCATTGATGAAGTTTGAACTAGATGTGAGCCACTCAGTGAAAACAAGAAATGGAATGTGCAGCTGCAGTAAAATTAGCAAATATTATGCACAAGTTTGAAAATAAAATAGCAATAAAATGCAGCTGTTCTGAATAATACTAAAGCAGGATTCTTTAATTTTTTTATTGGATACGCAACAATGGTTTGCTTTCTATGCTATGGTAAATCATAATGAGTGAGTTTGTATATCGTACTGAACAAAAATAGCACAGTGTACAAACTTGGCTACAATCAACCTTTCATGTAAGCAACCAATGTTTTGGTTGCTTTTGAAGTTGTTTGTGCCTTGCACTTGTAGCTGGCTCAGGGCTTGTATGGGAAGCAAATCAAGTGACTACTAAATGCAACTGGGATTGAGCATGATGTGCAATCATTGACTGACGAAACAAACATATCTAAAATAAACCATGGTTCGTTCACTGATTCATTTGTGCATCAGAGATAAACAAACTGCTTCATTATAATGTGAGAAGGCATATGGTTTCAAAAGGTAATTGGTTGATATATAATAGCTAAATGGGACATATTTGGGGGATGGACTTTTTTATATGTCTTCTACTAATATTGATATTTGTGATATACATATTGGTGATGTTCAACTATTTAGTACATTAATCCTAAATCTGTTTGAAAGTTCATCAGTTCTATGAAGCTATTGATATAACAATGCCATTGATTATACCTGATAAAGACAACAAACAATATAAGCATTTCTTATCCAAAATTAAATTGAGAGTTGATATTACAACTCATATAGTATGATTACATACCATATTTTGCAGTACGTTTCTGTCTCCTTTCTAGGAACTGATATTTTCAGTAGAAGGCTTTAAATCCTTTGGCTGGTATCTTACATTAGTACAATTTGGGTTTTATTCCATTTTTGGACTTATAGAACTACAGCTTATTCAAGATAAGAGGAGAAGGTATGTGTTTGTTTTTATAGTCTTAAAAATTTATTCTTCAAATCTTGATTCTTATATGTAGTTTTACCAAGTAGACAAAATGTATACAAAAATTTAGCTCCAGTTTATAAACTATAGAGACAAGCAATATTCTTCAGAAAATTACATGTTAACTTATGAAACTATCTGAAACTGATGAGTTTTTGGAACATGAGTGACTTTCAAATTTTCCTCTTTCCCTCCACTCCATTTTTAAAATGGAAAATACTCATATAGAAATGTAACTTTTGGATCCCCATATCAGTTAGTGCAAAAGTACAATTAATAAAATATTTTTCAGCAGCATGCATAACTTTCACATTTAACCTACAATTAAAAGGAAACCTATCTTTTGTTAGTTTATACAGAGCGTTTCTACACATAAAACATAAAGAGTTATTTAAAACTTTCAAAAGATTTTTTTTATGGGTTTGCGTACAGAGAAATGCTTCTTAAAATCTGGACCCAGTGACCTACCTGTGTGGCTTCCGTGCATAAAGTAGACTAGTAGAGCAAGCACTTTTCTAGACTGTAGCGTACAGATAATCCTCGTTAAACAATCGTTTTACAATTGTTCCAACACCCCGGCCATCATGAATGGTGCCCCTCCCCCCATGTAATAAGCTTTATGACCCATCATATGTGATAGCGATTCACAATGTTTTTTTGTCAGTTTTCAGCAAAAAATGCCCATTCCTTTGAATGATTTTACTTATGGTTTTACTTAACAACCATATCATTTGCTTAACAATAGTGATGGTCACTTAATGGCTGCCACAAAAAAGTCCAGAATATTATTTCCGGTCATATGTGTGTCTCAGTTTATGACTGTTACAACTTAACAACTATAATTCTGTTGCTACAAGTCAAGGACTTGTAGTATTCATTCTATATGTGAATGTGAAAAAACTGCATGTCTGTTCAGCCATTGGACTTTTATTCCATATTTCTACCAATGAAATGCACTCGAAGCAGCTGCTGAATTCATGGGGCAGATTTTATATCGGGCATTTTTATGGGAAATCAAAGGGTGAAAATGTCAGCACAGCTGTTTAAGAATTATCCTATTGATTAATATAGAAATGAGACAATCATTTCTATTGAGACTATATTCTTTTCTTTCACTATGTTAGTGTGGGACAAAGCATAAAGGCTATACAAGTTCTTTTACAAAAAGAAAAAATGATCGAAATTGTAATAGTAAAACAGAGGCTTTACCTTGAGTACTTAAACATATTCTGACTTACGTTTAATAAAATTCAGATTTCAGCATTTATACATACCATGCTTTGCAGAAAAAGCCACCAACTTTAATAATAATAATTTTTACTTACCAAAATAATTAAACCTCTCTATAGTGTTGCCATTTGTTTCCAACATTAGAGCTTCATTTATATTTTCCAGAATCCCAGGCAAAACCTACATGATAATAGCTTTTCTAACAGTGGGGACTATGGGTTTATCAAATACCTCCTTAGGATATCTGAACTATCCTACACAAGTAATCTTCAAGTGCTGTAAACTGATCCCAGTTATGATAGGAGGAGTCTTTATACAAGGTATGGCTTATTCTTGCTATTGATTGCTATTCATTTCAGAAAAATAACCTTGTAAAGACCCAGTATTGGTTTCTCCTGCCCCCCCCCCCTCCCATACACACACACAATGCCCCCATCCTCCATAAAAAATCTAGAGGACTTAAATTTAGGTTGATAGGAAATGTGCATGAAAACAAAATCAGAAACAAGGCCTCAAATCCACTTATGTTCTCCAAGAAATGTTTATATATCTTGCACACTTACTAGCAAGAATTGCAAACTTTTCTGCTATCTTAGGCTGTTGAGATACATTTAAGATACAATTGGTAAACTATTTGAAACTGCCTTGTTTTGGTTTAGCCTACCTAAAAGGTAGAGAGAATATGCTTAAAGTACAAATAACTTGTTAAGTGCTTTGGATTAATTTAAAATCCCATCACTCCTACATATATGAACATCCAAAGTATGTGAAATACAAGAAAAGAATATTCCTTCTCCAGTAATCTCAGAGCACATCACTATGTTCCTAGCCCTTTTGTGTACTTGTTGATCATGCCACTTACGTGCCACTTCAGTGATAGCACATAGTTAATTGACTGATTATAACTATGAAGAGGACAAAGTAGAATGCTTATGAATCATTTGAGAACTTTTGCACAGGGAAGACAAGCACAAAAGAATAATATCCCCTATTGATAAAATCCATTAAGTCTAGTGGGTTTTTTCCCCTTTTTGCTCCACTATAATAACCTATAGAGAGAAAGCTGGTGTATTTTTGTGGAAATTATTATCTGTGGATAACTGCAAAAACTTCCTTTGAACTCCATTCTTAGAATGTTTTTAAGCAGCCAGATCTGCTTCTGAAATTTGCAGTAAAGTTATTTAGCTGGATTAACCACGGAACAGTAATAGGTGGATTAAGTGATAACAATTAAATTTGAAGTCAAACGTTAAAATGATTTCAAGGCTGAAATCTTCTTTGCTACTTAAATGACAAATTTCAGACTTAATGTCTTTTTCAGATACCTAAAACAGCTCAAAACGTGATGAAGTGTACCATTTGAGCACCCTTATGATAGAAGGGTTTAAATAGTGTGCAAAAAATAAGCCAGGCAGATAATGCACATAAACCCTCTGTTGTGATATTGTGTCAGGATGTTGACACAAAAGGACTGCTTCATGTGTTACTTTAATGGCATAGTGAGTGCTTCAGCTTTGCTCCTTCTCACAGCAGTATAGGTTAATTGAACTTATATTCTGTAAGCCGCCTTGAGTCTCTATGGGGAAATAGGCGGCAATATAAATTCAATAAATAAATAAATATATGTAATAACAAAACTGTGTAAAAAAAAGGTAACAGTAAGCTGCCAGAAGAGAGCTGCACCAGTTTGCCAAAAAAAAGTGTTTCACCTGTTCTTGTCATTATATATAAATATATCACATTACTGCAAAAAAAAAATTGAAACTGTATATGATAATAAATGAATGAGTTTTTAAATGCCACAAAATTCACTGTTCTTTTTATTGTGCAAGTATAATATATGGCTATCTCACTGATAACTACTGCAATGTATGTATGTATGTAGAGAGAGGGAGGGAGAGAGAGTATTGTGCAGTGTGGAAATAGCCAACATAAAAAGAAGGCTATTGATAATGTAGCATCAGATGAATGGGCTAAAAGTAGTTTGACTGAGATAGTATCAACATTGCTTCTCCTCCCCTCCCTTTTTTTTTTAACAATACAGGGAAACGTTATAATATTGTAGATGTTTCTGCTGCAGTATGTATGAGCTTGGGCTTAATATGGTTTACTCTAGCTGATAGCACAATTGCACCAAATTTCAACTTGACAGGTAACTTTTATGTTTTGGAATTTTATTCTTTTTTAAACTTGGAACTACATGTTGTTTACATAAGTGAACGTATACCGTATTTTTCGGAGTATAAGACGCACCTGAGTATAAGATGCACCTTAGTTTTTGGGGAGGAAAAT
>JANHFT010010588.1:51271-65531 GCA_032467955.1 Pseudoxenodon macrops | reverse complement strand
ATTCTATTCTATTCTATTCTATTCTATTCTATTCTATTCTATTCTATTCTATTCTATTCTATTCTATTCTATCTAACATTCATTATCAACTCAAGTGATTAGAATGCATCCCTTTGCGTGTTAGGAAAGCAACCTCCTAATTTTAACCCAATTACATTTTTCTCTACATTAGCAAAGCTTGAATAACGGTATGAACTGCTTATCTGGAAAACCTCGGTGCTTGGCAGGGAGGGACCTCCATTTTCTTAACACCCAAGCAGCCACTTCATACAAATTGCTTCTGGCATGATTTAAGTTCTCAGTGGAAACCACGCTGATTGAACAAATTCAGCTTAAGGGCTTCTTCCCCCTTTTTTTTTTTGAGGCAGCAGGCAGAAAAGCATAGCATTCTTCCTACCTGGGTTTGAAGGCCAACACGTTCTGGTCTTATCTCATAGCTCACCACACAAGACTTGTTAACATGCAGCTCCATCCCTTGATCACAGCCCAGTCATTTCTTTCTTACACTTCTCAAAACTTCTGTTGCTGTTCTATAAGCAACAGATTGAAGAACGATAAGAAGTGCTTGAGGGAGACCTCTGAATGGTTCCACACCTGCATGTGTCGATTGGCACTAGATACAAGTGACTCAAGAGCCTCCATCAGTGAGTCAGATACCCAGCCTGAGGCCCACATTCCGTAACTCCCTCATACAATTGGCCTTGTACAAAATTGTAATTCATTTCGAGCAACAATTTGTCACTTATTTCTGGCATTTATATTTATACTCCACTTTTTTTCGAGCACTGGAAATGGCACACTCGAGAGTCTTTACATGCACAAGAACTCTGTCAGCAAGGATGGGGGGAGAGAGAGAGAGGGAGGGAGGGAGAGGGAGGGAGATCCAAAGTCACCCAATGAAATCCTTGGTCAAGAAGAGAGTTGAACCCTGACCTCTCTGATCCATTATAATAAATCTGAAGTACTATTAAAACCACCAAGACGACCTCCATTGATCTTCCTCCTGCATGGACATTAGGACAGCACAGTAAGAGTAATTTCCTTTTTATTAAGGTGTTGTGAACTGGTGGATATAATTTATGTGTCATGTAACCTGAATGATGATTCCCCGGAAAACAGAGGCTGTGATCTAGTGGGCATATAGGTTCCTGAGCTTGTAAATAGTGTGATTTTTAAGCTTTGCCGTATCAATCATCCTTGCTATTTTATCCCTGCCAGGTATTACCACCTTTCCCACACTAGAAAGCATGTGTCTGTAGTAACATTTTTCTAAAAGAACCAGAATGTTCCTATTTGACCATCAATAATTCAAGTCGTTCTGTACTTTTCTTGGAATGCTTGAAAGTTGTGGGTTTTTTTTTTTACAAAAAAGATATTCCATAATGACACAAAAATGAGTTTCTATCCTTTGTGGGGGGAAAGGAACTGATTCTAAAAAAAACATACACATTGTATTTTTGTTTTGCGGCTCAGAAGGCCTCCCCAGCTCACTGATTACAGTAGATAAAAAGTAAACATTTCATATAAAAATCCATAACGTTTGGCAGAAAGGAAGGGCTTTTTTTTTTTTCCTGAGCACTATTCCCAACTTTAGTCTATACATCAAAGCGGAGATGGCAATCAATAATAACATTTGCTTTTGCTAAAAAGGCAGGTCTGGTTCATTGCTGAATCTAGATTGTACAAATCTGACTGATTGTGACAGACAGCGCTAAGTAATTGTTATAATCACTCTGGTAGACAGCGTACCTTGGCAATGCAAAAGGAAGATGCAGTAAATGGCATCAGAGGATAGCCAGCCCCTTAACCTGACATCTTTGACAGCAGTGATTTGATCTTAATGGGACGGTTATTCAGAGCTATTGCTGTTTCAACAGAGCAAAGGAAGATGAGCACAAACCCAGCGAGTCTCTTTCTATGTTCGCCAAAGATAAGGGCCTCATTAGAGCGCACAGAAAGCCTTAGTTGCAGGTTGACTTGCTGTGGCGATCGGGTGGTGGAAAGGGCGATATTAGCAAAGAGCACAGAAAGCCGCATCAGACAGAATTGATTTGCAGCCTTCATGGCGGCGGAGAGAAGCATCCATTAGGATGGTGTATTTTCAAAACTTTCACATCAGCAAAGTAACGCATTCAACTGAAATGAGACCCGGTCAAACTTACTTAAAGCAAACTATGGCAGCCAGGGTCTTTCCAAAGTGCATCCTGCCCTGGGGCTACCTTGTTTTGCAAGCAAACACAATGGGAAATGGAAGCCTTCATCGTTGCCCTCATTTGATACGTCTCTTTCGTTCATTCCACTTCCTCCTGCATGTTAATATGCTGGCCTCGGATAGAATGGTTGTTATAAAAAGGTTTCCTCTCTGGAAAACTGAAATTTGGAACTGGCATCGTTCTGTTACTTCCAATCCTGAAATCCCCATGTGCTCTACTAAAAGAGGAACATTGATCGTATGAAAAGAAAAATCCTGTCAGATGCCTAAAGCAGGGAGTCCCCAAACTTGGCCACTGTAAAACCTGTGGACTTCAACTCCCAGAATTCCTCAGCTAGATTCAATTCAATTCCACAAGCCTTAAAATTGCCAAGTTTGGAGACCCCTGGCCAGAGGTGGGTTCTTGCCAGTTCGGACCAGTTCGCTAGAACTGGTAGCAGGGATTTTCCCCCGCTCACCAAACCGGCAGCAATGGCCAGCTGGACACGCCCCCAAACTGGTCTTCCATCTTGAAATCCATCCACTGGAGCAAAATTTAATCAAAAATAATCCTCTGCGCATGCGCAAAGCCTCATGTGCATATGCAGATGATTTTAACCTGGGAGCAACATGATCATAGCGAGCGCACACATGCAAAAAGCACACTTCCAGTGCGACCCCAAGCCGGTAGGGAAGGTAAGTAGAACCCACCCCTGCCCCTGGCCTAAGAGAAAACTCCAATCTGTGAGGTAAACTCCACTTTCAAAGGTTGGGATGTTAGAATCTGTAGATTTTGTGTGTTCTATGGAAAGTGATGGGATGGTTAGTTCATTAGTCAAGACACAGCTGCTCAGCATATAGGTTTATGGCGTCAACTTACTTGGCATAGAAAGCAAAAGTTCTTGCTAAAATAGTTCAATGTGTTTTGTGTCAGAATGAATTGGCATTAAAATCCATGCAAGGTCCTCTGGTTGAGATGCCCCTTTTCCTTATCCTGGCATTATTACCAAAGAAGGTTCTTCCTTTAAGCTTGATAGGATTTTACCTTTAATAGGGTTTGTTATGACAATCTGATCTGGAATTAGATCTTGTCCTCCCAGCAGAACTGGATAGCAATTGACAGAAATGACATCGCCCTCCAGCAATCCTCCACGCAGCCTTGAGACAAGCCCCACCATGTTTTTTCTCTCTCTCTCTTCCAAAGGTACACTCTGTTGGTGCGAGTGCACCTGTCCACTTGGCCTGGGTGTTTCAGTTTACTGCAGGCTAAGCTCAGCAGTTTTGAGGAATCATGGTCCTTTCATTGAACTAATGCCAGCTAGCGTAGATCCTATACTTTCCCTTACTAGAACCAAGGAAATTGTGAGGTACTTAAAATATTTGCTTAGCAGAATGAAGAATGCCATCTTATAACCTGGCAGAAATATTTTAGATTTTTTTTTACCACAATCTTTTTGGAGTAGGTTGCTTTCTTCTCTGCTTTTTAAGTAACTCAGAATTCTACTATTTCTATTTATTCATTTAAGTAGCTCAGAATTCTATTATTTCAACATTCCCCCCTCCCCCCCTAACCTGAAGAAGGTTTCACACAGAGACATATTCCTTCCGAGTAGCCCAAACAAACCTCTAGGCTTGTGATGACAAACCTATGGTACACGTGCCCAAAGTGGCACATGGAGCCATTTCGCCTGGCAAACACAGCATCAGCTGTTCCTCTTCCGGGTTTCTGACGCGCATGCACACGTAACGATCAGCTGGCCTTTGTGAATCTGGCAGTGCTGGAAACCAAAAGAGCTACTCTTCCATTTTCCGGCATGAGCATGCGTGCTGGTCAGCTGATTGGTGAGTACGCATGCACAGCAGTAACCAGAAGAATTGCCAGTTGGTGCTGAAAACCAGAAATTAATTTTTCAGGGCTCATCTTCCTGATCATGGCCCAGATGAGTGTGTGTGCGTGCGAAGCACGTATGACCATGCGAAGTGCTCCATTTTTGGCACTCGGTGCTGCACATGCACACTCCCTTTTCGGCACTCAGTGTCAAAAAGTTTCGCTATTACTGCTCTAGGCTATCTCTCAGCAACCCTTTAAAGAATTTGCATCCTTTGCTGGGACCATTCAGCTAAACTCTACAGCTGCAGTGCAATCTCAGGAAAGGCAGGCTTAGTTTTGAAAGTTCCTGCCGGGTGTTATGTGCATGGCCTGTGAATTCCAAAGCACTTTTGTGCTTTGAATCCAAAAAGTTGAACACTTTCTTGAATAAGGGTCCTTATACTTTGTTCCCTGGATTTAGAGATTAGTAGGAATGATGGCAACTATGGGTATCTTTAAATTGTTTTTGAGGGATTGGAAATTGTGCCAGTATGTAAGTACCCAACTCTGATCCACCAAAATCCCAAAATGGGAAGTCAAATTCTATTAGACAGTCCAGTTACTTCAAGTTTATGCAAGGAGGATGCAGCTCATTCAGACATAAGGCCTTAGCTCTCACATTAGGTCTACCTCAAATTGTGCAAATTATTTTAATCTCATCTGGAATTATTATATTCCTGACCAAAAGTCAGTCCTGCAACACAAAATCTTGCTCCAAACCAGAGAGGACGAAAGTAGAAAGTACCACCTCTGAAGAACAGTACATCCAATCCACACTACAAAGAATACAATTCTACAAATAATACAAAGTCATTAAACTTCAGATCATACGTTAGACCATCTATGGATATTTTTAATGTTTTGAGCTGGCTCTGGAAATTTTCAGAGATTTGGAAGGCATAAAAATGTATTTCAGTAATGGTATACTTACATGATTATAGTCTTCTACTATTTTGACATGAGTTAATGACTCTGCTATGGATGGATGTAGATAATGGTAACATGGAATGGCACTTCCCATTAGGATTGTTTCCCTCTGTTCCACACATCCTATGATACTGAAAATAATTGCACTCCCTTGCCACTTCCTTTTAAAATATCAGATTTCTTGCTAGTAACAGTAACAACTGGTTGACTAAAATTCAGAAAATTGGTTGAAAAAAATGACTTTTATTTACTTATTTACTTGTTCATAAATCCTAATTTAAATTTATTTAACATGTATTGTTAATGTTTCTTGATATTAAAATAATCATTATTGTGATTGTGGCAAAAGAAAAGAACCACAATGCTACCATAGATGAAAGTTCAAACAGAGTCTGTCTACTCTTCCAAGAAACTATGGTGCTTTTGCATATTCTCCAGATCCTGAGAGACTTACTGGAACCAAGTCAAAACAGGACAAGAATGTGTTATATACTATCATTGAGTTTAAATCTGTCTGCTTGGGTACTTAAATCAGAAATGCAATTTGAGAAGCAGAGAGATTTGCATTCCAATTTGCTCTGATGTCTCAAGAAAATAGAAGGAAACATTTCCTGATGAAAAGGAAAAACCACCATAACAATCAGGGATATTGATTAATCAAGAAAGAGGAAACTGTGATGCTGGAAAAATTTACAGCCTTTAAATATTCATGTGTAAAGTCTAATCTAATCTGCAGTGAAGTATATATGGATATTTGCAGGGATGTAATCAAAGGGGGGAAAAGTAAGCTAGTTAATGAAAACTGCTTCGGTACTTCCTTAGAACTAAAAAATAAATAAATCCATCTAGCTATTTTGTCTATCAACTCTGAATAGGAAATAGGGGAAATACTCATGATTTTGAATTGAGATAAGCAATGTGATTAATCAACTATCAAAAGGATCATTACTTTAGAAGATTAAATAAAATAGATCAGAGATAAATATTTATCAAGACCAAGTAAATGGCTACAAAATAATCAGTAAGCTTAGTAGAATTGCTTTTTCAGGCTTGTGATATATATGAGAACCATTTCCCAATAATGTTGGGCTTTGTGCAGATAGTTTAGGCTATAGAAAGAGGAAATGAAGAGGCTAAAAAAAGTAGAACAATGTAGACAACTCCCCAAAAAACAGATTTTCTCAAGAATCTGAGAAAAAGCATTTGGGAGAGATATGGAGATGAAGAATTAAGACAGATTGGAGACGATCCGAAGCAGAAGTGCACAACCTTAAGTTCTCAGCTTGTGTGCAACTTTCCCAAAAAATTCAAAGCATCCTTAAAACTTCCTAAAATTATTTTCAAAGTATAGTTTTTATGAGACTGAAATGAAAATTATTTAATACATCGTTTTCTGACCCAGCTCCCCAAACACGACAAAACTTCTGACGTGAACTCAGAAGATTCCTTTATTAGGAATGCCGGTAGCCCTGGTAAAAAGTTTCTCTCGCAGGCTAACAAGTCTGGCTGGCCGGAAGATGAATAGTTGTCTGCCACACCTATTCATCTCAGCCCCCTGCCTTTTATCTCCAGAACTAGGGTGGGGCCTCACTAACAGCAGTGGTTCTTCTTTCCCCGGGATTGGTCCACTGCTTTCCATTGATCTCCTCTTCTCTGCGCATCAGGCACTGGACCCAGCTGATACTCCTCTTCAGGGGTGAAATGTAAATTTTTTCCTACCGGTTCTGTGGGCGTGGCTTGTGGGCGTGGCTTAGTGTGGTTCATGTGACTGGGGGATCAAAAGACAGAAACTCACTTTAGCAATGTCCTGCTGAAGCAGGGTTGGGCTAGATGACCTCCAGGTCTCTTCCAACCCTGGATTATCTTCTGAAGCTGCCTCTAGTGCCAGGTTTGTAGTCCTTCCTTCCTCTCCTTTTTCCCTCCCTCCCTCCCTCCACCCTGTCTCTTTCTTTCCACCCCCACCCCGTTTTTTGCCTAGCAGGCTCCAAGGGAAGCCTGCTGAGGGCAAAAACGGACCCTCCACACACACCCCGTTTTAGCCTAAAACCCCCGGTTTTTGGCTAAAAAAACCCTATTTCTTTGCCTAGCAGGCTCCAAGGGAAGCCTGCTGAGAGCAAAAACTAACTTCCCCCTCCCACCCCTCTTGTTTTGGCTCTGCAGCGCGGGGTGAGCGAGCGGCGATGGGGGGGGGGAAGGGACCGGTTCAGGGGCGTGGCCAGCCAGCCAGCCAGCCAGCTTACCGGTACGGCAAAACCAGGCCACATGTCCGGTAACGGTTCTATCGAACCGGACCGGACCGGGAGCATTTCACCCCTGGTTCAATCTGGGGAAATTGGGATGATGATAATGATGATGATGATGACGTTGTCCATTCAGTCCATTTGGTGATTCTATGGGACAGGTGTCATAGAACGTATATGGGGAATTGCAACATGTTCCAATTCAAATCTGTATGGGGAATATACAAAGAGATTGGGATGAGTTGTGTGTGTGAAAGACAACGTGTGAAAATTGTCTTGGGGTGGGTGGGTTGGAAATGGATCAGAAAGGAATGGAGTGTAAAATAGGAATAACTGAGGATGATATAAAATGCTTCCTAGTATTTCTGCTTAAAAGTTACTGTCAGACTTTAAAACTTGAAGAAGGCAATCTCTCTTTGGATAGATTCACCACTTATCAACCAATAATTCATCTTACAGAGGGCGAGAGACAGAGGTGGGTTTTAAATCTTCTTACTGCCGGTTCGCTCAGGTGCACATTGTGGATACGACTGTGCTTTGCATGCCATGTGAGCATGCTCAGTGCTTTTCAAAAGTTTCTGCACATGCGCAGAAGCCAAATCCAAGATGGCGGCCAAAAGAACCTGCTCAGGAGCGTGGCAGGCTACTAAACCGTGCTGGTAAGTTAGTAACAGTTCGGTAGAACCAGACCGAACTGTTAGGAACCGACCTCTGGCTAGAGAAGGTTTAGCTGCTGAAGCTCTGCTTGGTGCATATGAGCTGAAACATGACTCAGGAATAGCATATTTTACTGAAGCAGAACAATGCTATCTTTATCTCTTTCTTCATCACTTCTTATTTATGGTCCGATGAAGGATCATAGATCCAGAATAAAAATGCTTATGCTGAACACCCTTCTCCAGAAAGTAATATGATGAGTAACTTGTGTACAACAGTCCCGAAGGTGCTTTTCCCAAAGGCAACTGGACTTTTTTGGACAGAGGTGCGGTGGCGCAGGGGTTAGGGTGCAATACTGCAGGCTACTTCTGCTGACTGCCAGCTGACTGCAATTTGGCAGATTGAATCCCACTAGGCTCAAGGTTGACTCAGCCTTCCGTCCTTCCGAGGTGGGTAAAATGAGGACCCAGATTGTTGGGGCTAATAGGCTGGCTCTGTAAATCGCTTAGAGAGGGCTGGAAAAGCACGGCGAAGTGGTATATAAGTCTAAGGGCTATGACTATTTGTTTTTTTCTTTGAAAATTGAGAAGTGAAAATTTGAGAACTGAAGAAGCTTCTTGGATGAGAAGCAAAATGTTTCCAATCAAGCAGCTGTGCCCTATTTCAGATCTTCTAGAAAGAGCTCCTGGGGATTCATTTGGTCAAAGCACAGTGAGAAATTCATTCTCCCCATCCCATCTTTAAAACCACAGGTTTGTATGGATTAGCAAGGGGTTGTGTTTGAAGTATTCTTTCTCTGGATGAAACTAAGAAAAGGAACTTGCATACAATATTAATTTCTAACAACTCACTGGTTCCACAGCTGCATACACGTTGTCAGCTTTGGAAGCCATATTAGCATCAGAGGTTTCCACCCTGCCAACGTCTTGTGTGTGGGAAAGTAGGAGGAGGGGATTTACTAGAGCGAATGTAGTTAAGACATAATAGCATTCTTCTATCCTGTCAGGACAGTTCAACATCTGGAGTTGTTGGAATGAGGTCTCGAGATGGGATGGATGGGGATTGGACCACGTGATGGACTGACGGATGCAGGGGATGGATTTGGGTTTTTTGATTTACTGAGGGAAAACCCGGGACTCTCAGATTTGGGTTTTCCCAGATGTGCCAGTACACCTACTCTAATAAATGGAACTTTGAGAAAATGCTGTTCTCAAAGTTTGTCATTGGAGTCAGAATTTTCTGGAACGCTGACATATATTCTCATATCAAGATGCATGCTGAAGTCCAGACTACAATTTTTGAACAAAGGGGTCCTGGAAGAACATACCTGATGTCTAATAATAATATGTCTACACTTATTTTGAGATATAAAAATAAATAGATGCTCCTAAGATAGCACAGAGAGAGAGAGAGACAGACACAGACACTCATGAATATATACAGACACAAAGACAGACAGACAGACAGACAGACAGACAGACAAGCAGGCAGTTGGACTGATGATTATTTGCAACAGAAATTTGCATTTGGAACCTATCTCACCCAGACCAGTTAAGGACTCTATCCTTGCCATATTTAAGTAAGAATAAATTTTGGCAGGAAAAAAAATATTTGGGGTGAATGAGAATGGAAGCTCCCTGAAATACATTGTAAGTTATTTTAAATTCTAACACTTCTCCATGACTTTTTGTAACATCCACAAACCCCATAATTTTAACCTTTAACTGTTCTAGTGTGGACACCCCAATCCTAAGAGGACTGTAAGGGGACGTGCATAAGCGCACCAGCGTGCCTACCGTCCCTGTCCTACTATCCCAATTTATTCGTACCCATTTCCTGTGTTCTTATCCATGTTTTTACTTATATCTATTACCTTATACATGTTTGACAAAATAAATAAGTAAATAAATTCAGGATGGTTAGCACAGACATACATTTGATAAACAATTTGCAAAAGAGAAAGATTTATTGTTGTTTGGTGAACCCTGTTCATTTGTGATTTATTTGGCTTTTGCGTTGGCAATGGCATGCAGGAATGGGGAAAACTCCAGGGGAAAACTCCATGCATTTAGAAAATGCTTAACTTGCAAGCCTCCTGCACACAAACATCATATCAACGTAGTATATGAGCAGTGTGATGATAATAGACACTGGAGTTGACACCGTTGTGCACCTATTGAAAATGTTGTTTGTTCTTTGTTTTTAAGAAGCATGATTTGTTGGAGGGAAAAGGCTTGAAGGCATCTGGATGGTGTCAGATGGAAAATAATATCTTTTGGTCTCTCTCGCACAGGGAGAAAAAACCCTCCTAAATAATTCTACGTACTATAATTTAAATTCCTGTCTTACTTTCTATTTTGACTGCCTTTCCAATAATTTTACATGTTCCAGTTCCTCTTGGGATGAGGAAGAAATGTATATGCTCAGATATGGGCAGCATCCCAATTAAAAGCACATCCCATTCAATAAAAATGAAGGCAGTGATAATCCAAAGAGGAATAGACTGACCGATGTAATAACATTCCCACAGAGACACATTCCTTCTAATCCAGTGACATCAAAGCCATTTAAAGAATGACAGGAATATTACAGGGGATGTAACAGAAAAGGCCTATTTCGTGGATCAGAAGCACTTGGAGAAAAGATTCTTTGGTACATGATTTAGTTTGCAGTTCCCTGACCAATTCTCCAACTGCAATATTTTCCATTGCACTTTTTCTAAGACACAATGCATACAAAGATGTGTATTTGTAAGACAGATCATAAAAAAGGCATATGTTAATGAATAACGTTGAAAGAAAAAGTTTGCCTTAAGCAACGTTCTAAACGTGCAAAAGACGGACAAAAAGGATTCAAAAACGGAATTGAGGGAACTTCAGAAACATGAAAACTAAGTACCAAAATGGAGAGATTCCTCTTGCTCTAAACAACTCCCTCTCACATGCCAGTTTTGGAAGATGGATTTGTCACAAGTGAGTGCCTTTCCGTGATTGATGTGGTTTTGTATCTTTTGGAAGGAAGAGAATCGATTCGACTCTTAAACAGGTAGCCCTCATCTTATGAAGGTAATTGATCCCAGAATTATACTTCTAAGCCATGACAGTCATAAAGCAGACCATAATATGACTGCACCCAATTTTACAACCTTCTTGGGGCAGTTGTTAAGGGAACCTAGGCGTTTTTGCCAAAAACCAGAAGTAAACACCAGAAACTGGCACAAATCACCTCAAATCCTACTCATACAACTGTGGGGCACTGCAAAATGGCTTTAAATGTGTGCCAGCTGCCAAGTACCCAAAAACTCAATTGCATAACTTCATGGAGGGTGTAGCTGCCAGATCTTTGAAAATACATTTCAAAGTTCAGAGTTTGGAGAGATCCATCATAATCTTGAACAGTCACTAAACAACTGGTTGTTAAGTGAAGATTGCCTGCCCAGCAGAGCTGAACAATCTGCAGCCCAAGGACTACCCCCCTCAGAACCCCATTGATGGATCCAACACCTCAAAATCTGTTTGATGAACTTTCAGATTGTTAGTGCTTACTGAAACAAGTCTTCTGCTACAGTTGCTTCAATCACTTTCTTGAATGTATTCTATATGATATCCCCTTGATGTTTCTATGATGCAAAAGTGCTTGGGATTTTAACCACATTCCTCTTTCTCTCCCTCTTCCTTTTGGTTGAGAGCAATAGATCTATGGCCAAGGACTACATAATATTTCTGATGCACTTGTTAATATTGGAAATCCAATTGATCAAACATTTCCCAGCTGATATGATTTTAAAAATGTGACATGCAAACTACATGGAGCAAGGGGATGATAAGATGGATGTGAATCTCATTTTCTCTGAACCAATTAGCTCTACAGAACTGGACCAACACTCAGAAGCAGAATATCTGATGTTTGTGCTACCGGTCCATTGCTTACAAAACCAGGGAGCTGATCTTTCAGGAATGCATTAGATACAGCTGTTACAACTATCCAAAATTGCATTGCTAGTCACAAATAGTGAGCATATGTTTTCCAGATACAGAGATTTTGAGCAACACATGGGTACCCATGCTTTGTGGGCCTCCATTGACTATTCCAGATAACAAATCTGTATTTCTTACGCTTGACTTCTCATTAAATGTTAAAAGTTAATCAAAGATTCAGAAATGGTCAAATAAGGTCTCCCCTCTCCCTGTTCTTGCAACCTTTTGAGATTCACTCTGTGAGATTTCTATCAGAAAAAGATTGCTCAGGTGATGGAGAAATTCCCAGAGAACTAGTTAAAGCTGACACTGTGGCCTCTGGGCTGTACAAGATAAGAATCACTGGGACTTTATTTACAACTGAGAATTGGGCTGATAGCAACCTGGAGCTGTTTTCAAGTCAGACAGCTCTCTCTGTTTATGCTTGCATACAGTTGTTTTCTGTAGCTTAGGGAGCTTATAAAGTATGCTCTGCTTGCCTTGTCAACTCTTTGTGTTTGAAAAGCATGTTTCCTAACAACTGTAAAAGCCTACAAATAATGAGAAGGAAACTAGAGATTGGAAGAAAGATCTGTATGATGGGGAGGTTGGAAGGACAACATCTTTTCTTGGTCTTAACATAAAATCACATTTTCTCCTCTGCAGGCAGAATAAAGATGCAATCGGCCAACATGAAGTACAACTGCTTCATGAACTTATGTCAATCTGGCCAGGTGCATGTTACACACACAAATACTTCTCATCTATCCTAGATAGTCAGGAATTACAATAAGGCAACCAGGCAAGGGAGACGTTGTATAACGAAAGCAACCTGGACATGAAAGTCACAATTTCAGTCATTGTACCTCCCAGGTTAGAGTTATAAATGACGCTTGATAGAGCTCTCAGAAAATCATTGGCAGACAGGTAAGCAAACGGGAAGTTGGCAGATCAATGGTACTTTTTGATATAGGTATGTTTGCCTGGCTTGGTTTCCATCTATTGCTATGACTCAAGCAAATATGTTGATCAACAGAAATCATGAAAACCCAAAACATTTTACCTGTGTTTTACCAGAAGCTCTAAGTCTCCCATGCTTGAGTTGTCAACAGATTTTTTAAGACCCTGAAATTTCCTGAGATTAAGCAGGTAAGGCAAGAATTATCAACCACATCTTTTAACAGCTCCATTTAGAAAATATTCAGCAGTAATTTATCTGCCAGAGACTTGGTGGAATCAAATCACAACTTCTAGACCTAACGGTGAAGAGCTGTAGCTAGATACCTAAATTAATATTCTCCTTTCCTGATTTACTAATTAAATATTTTATGCCATCAACACCAATGGCTATGAAAACTCTCAATATCTGGGGCTCAAGTAATGTTTAACAATGTTGAAACAGGAAATCAACAAGTGTTCGCTCTTGAGACAGTTGTTTCCTGGTGAGACTTTAAAAGAAAATCAGCCATTGATGATTGCAAAATGTTATGTTTCTTGTCCTTCCAAATCTCATATCTTTCCCCCAAATAGCACTAACAAATGTCCTTCCTTTGCTTCTTTTTGGATAAATCTGTCAGGGAGCCAACATTGCAGTTTAGTGTGTCATCTTACTTTGAAACAATTCAGAAGCTTGGAAGGTATTTGCTGATCCTATCATGGATGCAAAGGTAAATGGACAGTGACTGATCCAATTAACCGATAACATCTATTACCTTCATGCCAAACAATCTACTCAGAGTCAGTAGCAAGATGAGGAAACCAAAAGATACCGTATTTTTCTGTGTCTAAGACGCTACTTTTTCTTTAAAATATTTACTTGAAAATGCAGGAGTGTCTTACACACAGGAGGCATCTTTTATGTTTAGAGACAAACAACCTACTCTCTAATAAGCAATTTGGTTTCAGGAAAAAAAGTTGTCCTGTAATCTACAACTCATACACTGCAAAAACATTTGGACCTCTCAACTGAACCAGGGTAAAGCAATAGATGCAATCTATATAGACGTCTGCAAAGCCTTTGATTCAGTGGTACATGACAAACGTCTATTAAAACTAAGTTTTTACGGCATTTCTGGATCTTTGCACAAGTGGATAGCTGCATTCCTATCAAACAGGCAACAAGTAATCAAAATTGGAAACGCTATATCAAACCCTGAACCGGTTAACAGTGGTGTTTCCCAAGGCAGCGTTCTAGGACCAACACTCTTTCTGCTTTTCATAAACGACCTTTGTAATCATATTATAAGCAGCTGCATTCTCTTTGCCGATGATGTAAAACTATTTAACACCACAGACAATTCTGCTACCCTACAAAACGACCTAGATTATGTATCTGAATGGTGAAACAATTGGCAACTCCAAATCTCTGCTAACAAATGCTCAGTCCTGCACATTGGCAATAAAAATCAGAACATCAAAT
>JANHFT010010588.1:0-31060 GCA_032467955.1 Pseudoxenodon macrops | reverse complement strand
AATAAATAAATAAATAAATAAGAAAGAAAGAAAGAAAGAAAGAAAGAAAGAAAGAAAGAAAGAAAGAAAGAAAGAAAGAAAGACTGAATCGGGCAGTTCGACGAAGACTCTCCGCTTCCAAAAACCCTCCGCACGCACCCCCACCCCCACGCGCCAAAGCCAATTGACAACTCGCCTCCGATTGGCAAATCTCACTCATCCCGCCCCTTCTTCCAAGGCAGCCCCGCCTACCAACGGCGAGAGAGGGGGAGGGGACATTCCTGAGGGCGGGACTTTAGGTGTGTCGTCATCCTCCAATCACCGCGGTATTTGCGGAGAGTTTTAAAACGAGTTTTTCCCAGCCTCTTTCCTCGCCGCCGAAAATGGCGGCCGCGGTAGGCCCCGGGTTGGGCGTGGAGGAGCTGAGCTTGCTGGAGAAGTCGCTGGGCTTGGAGAAGGGCAACAACTACAGCAGTCACGGCGAGCGGAAGGTGAAGGCCCTGGGGAAGAAGCGCGGGAGGCGGGGACCGGAGCCGGCAAAGGGTGGCGTGTGGCTCTACACTGGACCACGTTGCTGACATTTAAAAAGATGTTAGCCGAAAGTCTTAGGAGCTGCGAGTCGCGATTCCTTCTATGGTGAACGGAACCGGGATTCGGTAACCTCCTCGCCAGCAGCCGCAGTGACGCGCCGCGTTCGTTCATCACTCTTCAAGCTTTTTGCACAACGTGCTGCTTGCATTTTCGGTATATCCTCAATGGGTCCATATGGGAAGGTTTTAAGTTGCACCAGAGGGTTCTTGTCCAAGAATCGGGGTTTTTCCGTGATAAAAAAAAAAGCTTCTCCTTTTCTTCCCTTTAAAAGAAAGAAGCTTCTTATCATGGCAAAACCTCGATTCTTGGACAAGAGCCCTCTGGTGCAACTTAAAACGCAGATTTAGCCCATCAAACCCTCTGAAATGCTAGCAATGGTTAAGTTACCATAAAACGTAAATGGTCTTTTTCTTTGCTTTAATAGACAAAGGGCATTCATGCTTTGCTTTAAAAGAAAAAGGGCATTCATGCTTTGCTTTAAAAGAAAAAGGGCATTCATGCTTTGCTTTAAAAGAAAAAGGGCATTTATACTTTACAGTGATTTAACCGTTGCTAGCATTTCAGAGGTTCTGATGGCTAAAATCTGCATCCCATCTGCAACATGCAGATTGCAGATTGAGAACCACTGGGATATTAACGTTGCAGCAAGGGAAGCTGTGCAATGCATTTCAAAAAGGTGCTGCGCCAAGTGTATTCAAGACCCTGCTTTAAAAGCAGCCTTCATAAGGCTCGGCAGTCTTTGAGAGCTGTCCCTGACAGCCATGACGATCACAGCAGAAGTACTGCCCTTCCAGATGCTTTCTGTGCCCTAATATTTTCTTAGCATCTAAGAAAAATTATGTGTTCTTCTCTCAGGTGTGCTGGTTTATGGTTTTTTTCTAGTGGAACATTTCAAACTTGCAGATAGTGTGAGATGGTATCAACCTGCTAAAGAAATGGAGCACAAAAAGCCACAGGTTACAGGTAGTCCTTGTCTTACAACCACGATTGATCCCAGAATTTTATGTTGCCAAGTGAGAAATTTGTTGACTTTTGCCCCATTTTGCGACTTTTCTTGCTACATTTGTTAAGTGAATCACTGCAGTTGTTAAATGAGTAACACGGTTGTCAAGTAAAATTGGCTTACCCATTGACTTTGTTTGTCAGAGAATTGCAACAGATGATCACAGGACCCCAGGACACTGCCACCGTCGTAAATGTGAACCAGTTCTCAAGCATTCGAATGTAAATTGCATGACCATGGGGATGCTGCAGTGGTCATAAGTGGGAAAAGTAGTCATAAGTCACTTTTTTCAGTGCCGTTGTAACTTTGAACGGTCACTAAATGAACTGTTGTAAGTTAAGGACTATCTGTATAATTTGGTATTGCTAAATGGATGCCTGTACAGTAATTTGAATCTATTCTTGTTGAAACTTATCAAATAATTGTGATTTACTTGGTAGGAATCAAAATTGAAAGTTAAAATTCCTTGGTGGGGCAACTTGGATTTAATATATTGAAAAGCAAGGCTGCCATCCTAGCTTTGTGAGAGATTTGAATTCTGTCATTTGTTTTTGTTTTTAATAGTATTAGATCTTTAAAAAATAACATTTTTAATAAAATAAAATTTGCTAAACTGTTTCTGGTAGAACTTTAAATCTTGTTTTACTAAATCCTTTTGAATTCTTTCTAGACTCCTGTGCTTCAGGAAAATAATGGCCCTAGTTTGACAGGCCTCACCAGCATAGCTATCCATTTAGTCAAACAAGCAAAGAAAGAACAGCTGCTTGGAATCACAGCTGAAGAAAAAGCAGTAGTACAACAATGGTTAGAATACAGAGTGGCGCAAATAGATAAACAGTCCACTAAAGAAGAAATCAGAACAAATCTGAAGGTAAGGATAATTAACAGTTTATTTTGGAATATTATTGCACTAGTTTCAGGGGGTGCAATGGGTCAGGGGTTAAAGATGCCAAGCTTTCAGCTGGAAAGTGACAGCCTGAATTTGAGACCCGAGCTCCCATTACTTGTCCCAGCTCCTGCTCACCTAGTAGTTCACAAGCATGCAAATGTAGATAAATAGGTACCACTTCAGTGGGCAGGTAACATCATGCACTTCAATGTGTAGTCATGCTGGTCACATGACCATGGACAATGCTGGCTCCCTGGACTAAGAGAAAAAGATGAGCACCATCCCCTAGAATCAAGACACAACTGGACAGGGGAAACGTTTACCTTTATTATTGAATTATTATTAGCAGCCATTATTGACTCAGCAATATGATTTTGGCTTTTTTCTGAAAATGCATAAAGTTTGTTTTTCATCACTATTAGGAATTATAGGAAGTAAACAGATTTCTGGCCCAATTGAACAAAGCAAGTATTCTATTCTTAATGGGTTGAATTGCTTAGAAAAGTATATATTTATTTTCAAAAAAATAATTGGGGGAGGGAGACTTTTTTTTACGTTTATGATGTGTTTGTTCTTTAACCTGTGCAGTGGTGTAGGCAGTTATTGTGCCTTAAGGGTGGCCCATGTTGCTTCACTAGCTGCCAGTTTGCTTACAAGTACCATTCAAGGTATTGGTAATCGCCTTTAAAGCCCTTCATGGCATGAATCCGGATTATTTACAATATCACTGGGATTGCCCGCCCCACCCCTGCTGACAGAGGGGCCATACTTTGGGTCCCATCGGCCAGGGTATTCCGGATGGTGGGGTCCAGCAGAAGGGCCTTCTCTACCATTGCGCCTGCCCTCTGGAACATCTTGCCTCCCCAGAGTGAGATCCAGTCCAATCCTCCTGACTTTCTGCAAGAGCCTAAAGATCTGGTTTTGCCAGCTGGTTTGGGGGTTTCATATTGGAAGTGGTTGATAGATTAATATCAGATCCAAACACACACACACCGCTCATCCTATTCCTTCCCTCACCATCTTTGAACTATTGTCTTTTATATTTTTATATTGAATTAGTTTATTTACATAGTTTCATCTTTTTATATTGTAAGCAACCTAGAGTTACCCTATGGTAAGATGAGGAATGAATAAATAAAATTACTGTCACGAATGAAGGCAAATCTGTGTGTTCCAGGATAATGTGGCAGGATCCAATCTGGGTCAGTCACGGACCAGAGATTTAGTTTTCCGAGCTTTCGGATTCATTCTGGAGCCAATCTCCAGGGAATTTCTCTCTTAACAGTGTGTGTTCTTTGGGCTATTCTGTGCGTGGTATTCATATGATGCCTGTGATGTGGTGTTTCCTTTGGCTTTGAAGCACAGAAATGAGCATTTTGTTTCCGCTAATAGCTTCCTGCACAGCATTGAAGACTTCTTACTGCATAGCCTGTGCGGGAAGCTACCAGTATTTGGCAACAAAATGCCCATTTGTGCCTCTCAACTACGCACCTGCCAAGTCACTTTCTCATGTGTAAACTGTGGTACTGTCCCACCTTGAAAAAATAGGCTTGGAAGATACATACTGAACCCCTCTGGTGGGTTGCCTGCAAGCATTTTGATTTGACAGGAAGAAATCTATAACTTCATAATGTTTGGTTTCTTCTGCTTCTTCTAGGACCTCAATTTATACCTTGAAGATAAAGTTTACATTGCAGGAAACAATTTTACTTTAGCTGATATCTTATTATACTATGGACTTCACCAGATCATAGTGAGTACAAACTTATTACAACAGAAATATTTATATATCTTTGAAACCTCTTTTCCATATGTATGGTACCTCAATTTGAAAATCCTTCATGCAGGTGGTCCTAGTTTAAGTAGGATAACTGGGATCTGCAACTCCATCTCTAAATGACACAATTTTAAAGTGCAATGTCATGTGACCAGATGGACTCACAAGACCATTTTCAATGCATGCCGCATCCTCAGTCATGTGAACACCATTTGCAATTTGCTGGCTTGCAATTGACTGCTTGTCAGAAGTCAGCAGTAAAGGTTGCAAATGGTGATCATGTGGTCTAAGGACACTGCAACAGTTATAAGTGTGAATTGATTGCAAATCACAAATTGCAGTCTTCTGATGCAATGGCTATAACTGAGGAACAGTTGTAAGTCCCCCTCGTTCATCACTGTTGTAACTGCAAAGAGTTGCTGAATGAGTGGTAATTCAATGAGGACTACCTATAAATAAATTGTCATACCTAGTACAGCGGAGCAAAATTGTCACGATCCTAACTAATTTTTCATAATAGGAATGATTTTTTATGTTTCAAACGTTTAGCTTAGGATAGGGGGGGAAAAGGCTAGAAAGAAGGAATTGGAAGTAGGTAGAGGTTTTTATTAAGCTTAGAAAATGCTGCTGCTTTTATAGTCTGCAGTGATAACACAATATGCATAAAACAACACAGATCACTGAGTTTGGATCTATTGCAGGAATTTAAGATAGGAGAGAAATCTTGAGTTTCTTTAGCCCCCCCAAAAAAAGCAAGAGCAAGCAAATCAGTGAGTTTTTAATGAATTTATGAATATTATATGAGAAGAGAAATGGACCACGTGATAAAATGGCATGTAATTTTCTTAGGAAGAAATATTTTTGTACTTGAAAATAAATTTATTATATGGAAATGTTTACAAATAGCTTTTTCTTCCATTGTTTAGGCTGACCTTACAGTGCAGGAAAAGGAGAAATACCTTAACGTATCTCGTTGGTTCAATCATATTCAGCACTATCCGGGTATCCGGCAGCATCTGTCTAGCATAGTTTTCATGAAAAACAGGCTCTACAATACACACTAAGCACTAAGTTAGGAATTCCAGAGAAATGAAAATAATTTTTGAAACCTTTAATGTGCAAGCATTGGTTTTTGTCATTTCCATATGTGAAGCTGAACAGTTGGTGCCTAAAGTAATAAAGTTGCATCTAGTAGCTATTTAGAAATATACGTACAATTAAAACAATAGTTTGGTCTGTTTCAACCGAACAAAATGTCAATTAAACTTCTTCCATTAGAACATTATAACATCATACAGATCTATAGTTTAACTTATATGGTATGAAAGACAAAGACCTTAACTGCCATGATGTCACCTATCCTCATTGCCTCAATTGTATCATGCATAGTATGCTATTGTATTTTTCTTTTATGGATAATCCCATTGGTTTTGTAAATATTATAAAAAATTTATTGTGCCAAGTATTTTGAAAGAGATCAGTGAAATATATGGGAAGCAAATCCTATTTAGTGTACAAATTACGTTAAATCTCATACTTAGATTATGTTTACTTGCTCTGTAGAAAATTCAAATTGTTATAAAATTGCAAAACCCAGAAGAGTATTTATTTAAAATAGGATTAAAAACATTGTTTTATTTAAAATAAAATTCTCAGCCTCTCAAATAACCAAATGTGCTGTCTTTTTTAAACTTCTTCGAGTTCTTCTATTCTTTTTTTTAATTGTCCTCTTTTTTTCTTTTACTTTATATCATTTGCAGATATGTAAATGAAAGATATCGGCAATTTAGAAACATTCCTGGATTATGTACCTCTTTTTTTTAGTAACAGTTGGAAGGGACCTTGGAGGTCTTCTAGTCCAACCCCTTGCTTAGGCAGAAAATCCTACATCACTTCAGACAAATGATTATCCAATATATTCTTTAAACTTTCCAGTGTTGAAGCATTTACAACTTCTGGAGGCAAGCTGTTCCTCTGATTAATTGTTCTGTCAGCAAATTTCTCCTTAGTTCTAGGTTGCTTCTGTCTTGATTAGTTTCCACCCATTGCTTCTTGTCCTGCCATCAGGTGCTTTAGAGAACAGCTTGACTCCTCCTCTTTGTGGCAACCCCTGAGATATTGGAACACTGCTACCATGTCTCCCCTAGCCCTATTTTTCATTAAAGTAGACATACCCAGTTCCTGCAACTGTTCTTCATATGTTTTAGCCTCCAGTCCCCTACTTAATTACTTGCATTTATTTTTGCACACGTTTCATTAGTTTATCCAACAACTACCATAACCCTTCAATGGACTTTCTGGATACCTTCTGCTCAGGTCAATCTGAACTTCCTGAGGGAGTAAAACTTACCAACCTTTCTAAAGTTGTACTTTTAATTCTTGAGGATATCAATTTTATTATTTCACATGAATAAAATTGCTTCTCCAGTAGCATGATAGTGGGGATTTTTTAAAAAGCTATCACTAAGGTATTGCTTTAAATAATTCTTGCTGTTGCCAAATGACAAAATTCAGTCCTAAATTTCAATTCTAATTTAGTTATTCATTATACTAATATCCCACCATATGTGTGTGTGTGTGTACTATATGTTTATATATAAACATATATACACACATACATATACCACATATACACAGAGAGAGAAGATAGATTACATAGTTACATAAAATGTAAAAAAATATTGAAAGAAAAATAGGGGCAAAGTAAGGGATAGATGGGGGGGCTTCCAACATGTTTTGATACAGTTACAAATACAAAATACATTAGACTTTTGATCGAAAAATTCAGTAACAGCATTTCTATAATCATGAACAATATAATAATCAAATCCCAAAATTAAGATAGATTTCTTCAGTCTCAAGCAAAACCTCCAAAAGTGGCTTTCATGTAGAAAAAAAAACAAAATAGTTTATTTAGCCAAAATAGTTTTGCATTATCAGCCAATTCTATTAATTTCACTATTCATTCCACCGTTGTGGAGATCTCTGCATCTTTGCCTCTGCGTTAATATTCCACCATTTGATCATCTTCTGAAGACACTCTGTTGTATCACCACCACCAATTTATCCTTTTACTTTCATCTGCTTGAGAACTGATAATACTGATGGGGAAAAACTGCAACAGACTATTTTATATCTTCAGAATTGATATTTCTACCTGTTAGTGGAAAAAACATCTCTGCAGCCTGTCACCGCTCTGTACCTTTTCCATTTTGATAAATATTTTGATTATCTTGCTTTCTTGATTCACTTTTAAGATACAATATCTCAGAGATACAATTTGTTCTTTTGACTGTGCTTTGTTTCTTCACAAATTCATAAGAGATTGTGAAATGGAAACTATACTGTACAGGCACTGAAAATGAACAACAGTGCTCATCTAATATCCTGCATAACTGCAGCATTCAAATTCACAGAAGAGCTTAGTGTTATTTCCTCAAGTATCTGCCTCTGGGAAGTAACACTGCCATATGGTATGATTAGACTACACATTCTATTCAAGAGTAGAATAAAATATATCTGCAAATAAATAGCCAGTTGCCATTCTTGCTGATCTTAGCTTTTTTAGTGAGCCTGACCATTATCAGGACATCAAGATGCTGCTGCAAAAGGATGAACGCAGCTTAAATTTGTTTCCTTGACTTCGTGTTTACTTTTAATATGCATAACCATACATCAGTTTGAATATAATGTGGTCCATAAATATAGTGTCATACTTGAGAGACCATACAACAAAGAGATATTTTTCCAGTATGATGTAAGTGCATACACCTTGCATTATTGTGGTGCCAACATATATATGAAAAGAATTATGCCCATGCTTTTTTTTTTTAATGTACACGAATATGTTAAGATCTACTTCAGAAACATGACTATGAATTGGGGAATAAAAAGGACTAGATAGAACCTTTGGGAACTCAACATTGGAAACAAGTCGTACATTTTGAACTAGCATGGGCTTAGATGGCATCCTGTTCTTTATTTCTAAGCCTGTATATCTCTTCCTCAAAATACTCAAAAGCTACTTGGCTTTAGAGTTAAATAAAAAATAAAAAATCACACAATGCTGAAAAAATCCCCTCATTGTGTTACGATTGTGTGAAATGCAAGCATGTTGTTTTTTTCTCTCCTGCAGTTACAAAACTTTGATGTTCTATTTCTGCATACATTGTGATGAATTTATAATGCAATAACCCTATGGATTTAGCATAATACAGAAGAATGTCAAACTGAAAAGATAAGTTTGAATTTGCAGAAGTCAGATTCACTTCACAATCGGGTTACTAACTTACCAACTGCAGTGATTCACTTAACCATTGAGGCAAGAAAGGTCGTAAAATGGGGGAAAACTCATTTAACAAATGTCTCACTGAGCAACAGAAAGTTTGGACACCATTGTGATTGTAAGTCGAAGATGACCTGTACTCGTTATATTTCTGAACTATAAGCCCTCCTGCAACGGTAACAACAGCAAAAATTTCAGCTGCTACTTGGATCATAATCTTCACTGCCAAGGCAAAGAGAGGAGATGGTATTTTAATAAGCATTACATCTTAAGGATATCCCTTTTTCTCCTTCTGATGTTAGCTTGGCTCCCTTTAAGAAGATTTGGAACCATTAAACTTTTCCTTTTATTGGAAGAACTAAATCACTCTCAGCTTTCTTCAGCCTCGTGATCTAATGTGACAGCTCCTGGGCTACATCTATTCTACTTCAAAGAGGCAGGTAGCCTAAGGCCAGAGCTGGATTGCAGATTCCCCAGATTTGGCTTGCTGTTCCTGCTGGGTGTCATTTGTCTTCTTAGTCTTGCAGTGGGTAATTTCTGTCCTCCCCTAACATCATCTGTCTGAGCAGTTTCTGCCTGGCAGGCCTGTCTGTCCAGGTTGAGCATCAAATACCATAACCATATGATTAATCTGATAAGGCAACTACTCTGAAACCATTCGGCCCCAGGCTTGCTTTAACCAGGATCAGCATCACAGCCTGCAAACTTCTAACAATCATGACCATGGTCTTAGTTTGCCACAGATGCTGCCCACGGACGCATTACGCTTTTGCAAAAGTATCTCCTCTGCCCCACAACTCCCCTCTTAAAAGAATGTCATTCTGATTGCTTCTGTTGCCTGAAAAGTCTGCCTCAACAGGTTTGGGTTTCCCTGCCCGCCGTCAGCATTCAAGTCGTGCACCGCCATTTGAATGAAACAATCCTTTAGTGGAGTATCATTGCTAGACAGCCCGTGGGAAAAACCCAGGACTCTTCATGTTAATCTGAAACTTCTACAGTACAAAATGCCCCGAACGCTAATTGCAGATGGCAAGATAATCCCCAAAACAGAGCATCGCTTCAATTGCAAGGCAAAAGCGACATAGTTTGTTTAGTAAATCTTCCCCAAGACATTACATGATGACTACATATGTTGATTTTCAGACTCCGAGCTCACCATTCCCAAGTTTTATGACGTGATTATTTTATCTTACAAAAAAACAAAAATAGACTTTGCTTTTAATATTTTTCCTAGCCCATATTTATTTAGAGAGGACATATATTTATTCTTACAAACGTTCAAGAAAGTAAGAGAGCATAATATTAATACAAATGTAAGTTTATAGAACGTAGAAGAACAGATAACAAAGATAACAGTAGTTCAAAAAGCCTATTTAAACAGGAAAATAAGGGTAGATGGTCAATATTCTCTTAAACTATCAGAATACTATGAAACATTTCATAATTAATATGTAGTTATAACATGTCTATTGAACATTTAACTCATTTGGTTAACTCATTAGAATTAGCAAAAGGCAGCTATAAATGATGAACAATACATTAGTAAAGTAATTAACATATAAACCAAATGTCAAATTTCAATATAAACTCTAAAGTTCTAATTTCAGCTATGCCACAATTCTGTGTGTAAAGCTGTAAACTAAAATAAAATACTTCTTTGCATGGCTTTCTGTTTGATGCTAAAGAAACAGTCCTCTCAGAAATATAGAAAAATGAAATACTTTACTAGCTATGTTGTTAAGGACATTTCAAAGGATAGATTAGTCTGGAAGATATTCTTCTATAAACGCTTCATTTTCTCCACTGTTCAATCTAAGATGCTCTATTCTATTTTTAAATTTCATTTCTTTGTCCAAGGCTAGGCTTTTTTTCCCCTTGAAAATCAATTCGCCAAGTATCTGGAGGAGCATCTGGTAGAACCTCAATTATACTATCTCCCACTTTTAAAGATGGGGTTTTTTTTTCAGTTCCAAGATTGCTTCTTTAACTTGTGAGATATGCAAATTTTACAAATACATATTGCAGGAGTTATCTTTCTCATGCTTTCCATCAACTCCCCAAATTTCCAAAGATCCATCTACCGATGATTAAGGTAGACTTTAAGTAAAATGAAAGAATTGAAAGATATACTGTTAGATCTCTTTATAAGCCTTCCTTACCTAATTCTTCTGACATGCCTCTAAATTTCAGATTGCTTTTATACAGTTCAGTTTCTAACAGTTATGGTTTAGCTTCTAATTTGTTCAGTTCCATTTGATGAGATTTTTGTACTAAACATGATTCTGAATACTCAGATTTTACGTCTTTAATCTCTGTATTCTAAGATTCAACTTGAGTTGACAGTTCTATCATATCTGTCATCTATTCTTACATAGAGTGTAGTGAAAATTGCTTGCATTTCATGGTGTGATTGTTGAAATAACAATAGCAGTTGGATTATTTTATTTATTAGCTTCCATAAAAAGAACTACAGGGATTGCGCAAAAGAAGCCAAAGTGTCTTGCTGTGATTCTCCCACTTTTGTTTGGTCTTTGCTTTTTATTGCTTTTATTTCTTCCTGAAAAATAATATGTACCACAAATCAAACCAATAAGAGTAAAAAATCAAAAATGAAAATCATTAAGATTTGATATATTACACAAAAGTAGTAAACCTGTTTATTGATTGATTTATATGTGGCAATTCTTTGATAAAATCAATATAGCCTTCTTTTTCCCACAACAATCCTGTGAGGTAATTACTTACATAACCTAGTTTGGATAATAAAACGTCTGCAAGAAAATAACCAAAGTGCACTAAGAAAGAGAAAGTTGTTTACCCCATCAAATATACAAATATTAAAAACAAAAGAAATAATGATCTGGTATTGCAATCAAATTCAATTATCATTAGCATTGACAAAATCACCATCAGTCAATTGCAAAAGGCAGCTTTGCTTGGAACACCTTACATCTTGCAATGCTTTTAATATTATTAAACAACACCTGCCTATCCCATGCCCTTGGAAAGGATTTGATAGGTGGAAAAAATGTCAAAGACAATCTAAACATCTAGCCAATTATGCAACCAACCATAAGTAAACAGAAGTTCAATTATTGTTCCTCTTGTTATGCATGATGTTATTCAGACCATACCTAGAATATTGCATTCAAGTTTTGATACTGCATTTTAGGAAATCTCCAGATGTCTATGGAGATCTCAATAATCCAGGTCATGGTTACCCCAAAGGAGCTTTTTCCAAATGGTAACTAGACTGTTGGGGATTTTTTTTCTTGGAAAACCTTTTGCTTCTCATCCAAGAAGCTCCTTCAGGGTCCTGAAGGGAAAATTGTATGAAGAATAGTTGGAGATGTTGGGTATATTTAGCCTAGAGACATAGTAAGTATCTTAAAATACCTGAAATGCTGTCAGGAGGACAGAACTAGTAACTGTTGTTCCTGAAAACCAGTCAATGAAACAAAATATTTAAATTACAAAGATGATGATTTTGGCTGTCATCAGGAAAATCTTACTGATTTTATAAATATTTTCAAAGAAAAGTTTAGAGTTTTAAAATGAATGTTTAAAAAAGGTTTTTACCCTTTAAAGTTAAAACATCTGAGAAAGTTCTTATTAATGAATATATATTATTTTCCACAGCAAGAAATAATATTAGAGACAGTTAAATTGATTGTGTTATTCAAACAAAAGAATATATCTAATTTTGTTTCCACTTGGAAACTGCTTCTGAGTTTTGTGATGGAAAAAATGAAACACTTAATTTGGTTTTGCTGATTAGACAGGTTTGATGTTATAGAAGTGGCTAATATACATCATTGTGTCAGAAGTCAAAGCCTTTTTTTCTTTTACAATCCCTTCTTGCCCATACTTTCCCCTTTCCCCATTTTTCTTTCCATAGTTTCCCATTATGTCCATTTTCTTTGTATTCTATGTTCTGATAAACTAATAAAAACATTTACACCACTCCAGGTGCTTAAGCAAAGACCAAATTGCCCTCCATTGGGGCTATTACTATCATGCAATCCTTCAGTAATTATGAGGTTGGAGTAAATGATCTCTAAGATCCTTTGACTCTTACTATGGTTCTATGAATATCTTCTGGGATCTCTCAACCAGCAAAGGAAGTTTCCTCATATATATAAGGGAAATTTCACAAATACTCAAATTTGCTTGTAAATTAAAGAACATTACACCCAAGCTTCTCTATTCTTGTTTCCATTTCCTGCATGACATTAGCAGCATTTCACAAAAAGCATGAAATAATATGTTGCTGGAATGAAGCTTATTTGCTTCGTTTAAAATATATTATTCCTGGTGCATTATTTGTTGCACAGTATACAGGAACTGCAAGTTAGGAAGGGAGATATTTTTAAATAGATAGAAAGACTATCCATCTATCTGTAGATCTAGATCTCTCTAGATTTCTTCAAAAAGGTGGACAGGTAGCTTGCTGGCCAATTCATATTCACAATGGATGCCTCTTAGCTCCCGATCTATGACGTAGGCTCTAATGAGCCATTCGGGAATCCTTCAATAAGACGTCAACTGTTGACGTCATAGAGGACGATGGTTTCTCCCACCGGTTGTTTTGGAAACGGCTTCACAAAGTGAAAGCCTCCGTGCTCATGCGCAGTACTCACATCTAGCCCCCGTCCAGAGAACCTTATGACAGTTGCGCATGCGCTTTCGTAAGGAGGAACTCCAAAGTCCTCTTGCTGCGGTCCTCCTCGGGAGGCTTTGAGTGAAATGAGTAGCGGGGCTGCCGGGACCTTAGGCATCAATAAAACCGCGGAGTCTCCGGTTTCTGGAAGCGGTAATAAAAGGAGGGATTCACTGGGGTCCGCGTCTTCATGTCCTATTTTTAAAGGTAGGAAACGCTGGTCCTTCCTTTCGCTTTCCTCCGTTAAGTTTCAGTTATCTTGCACGCTGATAGGGCAATTGCAAATGTATTTCATAGTATCCCTAGAGTAACGAGGGAGTAGTTTGCTTTGGAAATAGAGCGGGCATGGTAATGGTGGTTGGCGGTGAACCGCCTTCCTCGCGATCTATTGCCCAATAACTGAGACGCATCAGAAGGAAGCAGAAGAAGCGAAGGTCCTCAAACAGCAAAGGTATTTGGACGAAATTCGCGCAAACTGTTCTAACCCTTTATATATAAAACACAAATGGATTCTGAAAGGAATCAGAAAGGATAAAATGTGTCCTAGCTAAGAGCCTGAAATGGCCCTGGAGGAAAGACCAACTCTGCAAGATCTGTCAAGCAAATGGAAGTTGTCAGTGTTAGGCTAATTCAGTTGAACTTGGTTAGAGTTGGCTTATGGAAAGAAAGATGGCTCAAGAAGGCTTTTTACTGTCTGAAGGCGTACTTACTTCTCTCTTAAAGCCATTTTTGTCTGTTCTTACCAAAACATTTATTTTTTTTATGGTATTTTGCGATTTGCACTGTCTTATTTGATTGATTATCCTGTCGATGTTATATTAAAAATTGCTGATTGTAACCTGCCAACCACAGTTACAGTGGTGATGAGTACATTGTTGGGAGACTTAAAAAAACAAGTTAGGGATAGGCCATCATGGAAAAAATCATTGTGGAGTCAAAAATGATGCCAGTGTTCAAAATATCATCCAGAAGTAAATCAGACTCCAAGGCAAAGCATTCCTCAAAGTTCCAGTTTATTAAGAGAGACATGTTGGCACATCTTTGAAAACCCAAATCTGAAGTTTCCCAGGTTTTCACCACCCAGTTGTTCTTGCCCCCACATCCACAGGCCCGTCACATTGTCCATCACAATCATTCACTGCCAAACTGGCAGCTTCGCCCATCCACTTCCGGTCAGGTGCAGAGACAAAGGATGACCTTGACTTTCTAGAAATAATTTTGTTATGGCTACATATCCTCAACTCCGTACAATCCCCCCTCCCATTTTCCCACAATAGAAAATACATAGTATAATAATAGAAAGTGTGGCAGGCCAAAGATCCAACAGAAATATAGTTATAGGCCTGACAAATGATTTGATGGAAACATTAAAAATTGAACAAAAAAAGATTTGATGGCACATATTCGCTCAATCAATGAATTAAACATGCCCAGAATGAACCACTCTTGTGCATTCCAAAGCATCTTTTTGCCTTAAATCCAGGGATTGCACGGCACTGAGACATATTATTATCTAAAATGGGATCTTTCAGAAAATCTTTGAGATCTGTCTAAAATCAGTATTTCTGTGGATAGTTCTATTTCTCCTTAATCTTTCCCCACTTGAGCTCATGCACACACAAAAGAAAAGAAAATGTATTTCCAGTGGGTAGCAAAGATGGCATCTTGATGAGCTAGTTGAGCTGAGTAACTCGGAGGGTTTCACAGAATTGTTTTTTGGTTTTTTTCATACATCAAAACAATTGGCAAGAGTAAAATTAGCATTTCTTTTCTTTTTAAAATGTTCTATTTACCTGTTTTATCCTTCATCCCAAATAGTACAATAAAGTGTATATGTTTCATATATAAAAACTATCTGTTCTCCATAAACTAGCAAGGAAAGTTCCTTGACAAAGTTACTCTGTAAAATTATCTGTCTTTAGACACAATTCTGTCTATTTGATTTAAGGTATAAAACAATTAATTATGTTGTATGTAAGTCTTTTTATAGTCAAAAGCTCATCAAAAGTTTGAGTGCCTGTTGATAGAAAGGAATTTACCTTGACATTTCCTAAACCTTATGAAATTAAAATGACTTTTCTAATGGCAGTACAAACATGGACACTGATTTATTTATAAAGCAACATTAAAATAAACCTTAATAGCAATAGCACTTAGACTTATATACCGCTTAGCAGTGCTTTACAGCTCTCTCTAAGTCAGCATATTGGGTCCACATTTTATTGACCTCGTAAGTATGAAAGACTGAGGCAACCTTGAACTGGTGAGAATTGAACTGCTGGCAGTTGGCAGTCAGCAGGATTAGCCTGCAGTACTACATTTTACCCACTGTGCCATCATATACTGTTATTTTGAAGGAATTTTCCTCCCTCTAGCTGTGGGGAAACCATAAGGAAGAAAAACTACTATAAAAGAGGAAAGTGGACTACAGAGGAAGAAAAAAAATCTCAACCTACCCAAGTTTTTATATATTGTTAGTAATATAAAATATATCATTTTTCTTGTAGATGTTGGTGAAATATATTCCCGACTTCTGGACCACAGACCAGTTATTCAAGGAGAAATTCGTTATTTCATCAAAGAATTTGAAGTATGTTAGATATTGTTTTGAAATGAAGTATGATGGATTTGTGGAAGAAGATGGTTTTGAATTAAAAAGCAAAGCTGCACAAGCATATTATGTAAATTATAGGAGAGAATGACTTTTCATTTTTGCAAAAATATGCTAAATATGCTTTTTAAATATTAAATGCCCTTTGAAGGCACTTAAATATTTAATGCCCAAATTCAAACGTAATGTTGAACATAATTGCCACAAGATGGCAGCAAAACTTTAATAAAAATAAGATATATGAAATTCTGGTAGCTTTCTGTCAGGCTGATTTTCTTTCAAGAGTTGATGATAAAATGAACAAAATAAAAATAATTATAAATATGCTTATTGTTTAAATGTGGTGTTTAAATAAAGAATAATGGAGATGTATTAACATACAATGTGTGGAAATATTAATTATCCAGTTACTGCATAAGCACATTTAATCAGTAATAAGTTCCTCTGCTGAGTTATTTCCAAGTAGTTACGTAGTCAATAGGAGTCTTAAGAATTAAAAATCTAGATACTTTAATCTGTTTCACAATGAAAATGCGTACATGTCTGATTAGCTGTAAATATCACTGAGTCCAATGAATTTTACTTTCCAGTAAAGGGATATAGAATTTCAGTTTAGTTCTTTATTAAGTGGAACTGGATTTGGTGTTAATAAAATGTCAGCTTTTTTATAGAATATTTAGAATTATCCCTTTCTTTTTCTTTAAACAGGAAAAAAGGGGTCTCCGAGAATTACGGGTTCTTGAAAACCTAAACAACACAATATTTGAGGCAAATGACAAGATTTTGCCAAAATGTGAAGAAGTAATGCATGGAAATCTAAATGAAATATTAAAGAGATGTAAGGGGAAATTTATTTTCTTTTTTATTTAAAGAATACTGTCTTTTGTATTTAAAGAATACTGTCGAAATGTATAGATTCTCAAAACGCCAATGAGCTCACCCACCCTTTGGAAATTGGGAAAAAATGTATTTCCCTAGAGAGTTTTGTTGACTAACCTGGGTTTAGGGTCTTCAGCCAGGAAAAGGCCTCCAATGGAAACACAGACTACCTTTGTGCTGAGCTTTGCAACAGAGCTTTGCTGGTGGCACTCCACTTCAAAGAAAAATAAATGGACTTCATTTCATTTGCAAAAAAGATAGGAGAGGGAGATACGTACAGTAAATTGTATCTGATATACAACCACTTGGGCATTATGAGAACTGCCCTCAGTCAACACAGCTTCCAGATGGTTTTTGGTAGTCCCATAAGTTGGGTCTCAGTGCTAACAATATAATTTGGCCTATCACAAAATTGTATATATTTCTATTCTAAGTAGCGACATCAGATCGGTCCAATAATATGCCTCATGTTTCAATGAAGCACTTGGTATTATTTATTAATTTGTCACATTTATAATCTACCAGATGAAGCAGAGGCTTTTGTGTAAACTAATCAAAGTCTTATAATCCATAACAAAACAGCAGGAATCAAAGCATCAAAAAACAAATTAGCTAAAATGATGGCAAATCCAATTCTGATGGCGCTATAATTTAATATAAACCATAGTAAAATCTAGACATCCATCCTAGATACAATACAGTAGTGACAGTTTAAATATCAAAGGTTTGCCCAACATTTACAAGAGAAATGAAAGAGCTCTGACTTGAGCATCTTGTGGAATAGCATTAAGGAGGAGCAGATGTAATTTATTTCTCTCACTTCACAAACCTGGAAATAATAGCCTTTCTCAGGCCTTATGAATTGACATTGTTGAAAGATGTAATCTTGTAAATATCTAGCAAAGCCATACAAGGCTTTATAGTCAAAACCAGCAATTTGCAGGGCCCAAAATACATATCACATGTGTTTTTTAGGAATAGTACCATTGCATTCTGCATCAATTGCAGTTTCAGAGTAGTCTTTAGAGCAAGGCTGTCAAACTCATCGTCACAGCGTCACAAGGTATATCGCAAGTTTTTTCCCCTACGCGAAACTGGGTGTGGGCGTGGCCAGCACGTGACACATCCAGCCCGCAGGCCACAAGTTTGACAGCTCTGCTTTAGAGGCAGCCCCATGTAGAGCATCTAGTATTGTAGTGACAGCATCATGAGTCGCTTGCAAACTCCTCATGCTCCAGATAAGGCCATAACTGATGCAAAAGACAGTGCTGAACAAAGAGCTTCCTGGCCACAATCTCTACCTGGAAGATACCAAGTTGGGGACCTGCTCCATCCTCAGTGGAAGCTGAACTGTAAAACAGTTCCTCCAAATGCTAACCTTCATTGGTGGCCCAAAAAGTTACCTTTCCTTTATCTGTACATGTGTGCAGTAGGGTTACAAGCAACAGAAAACATCAGTGTAGTAACTTCTGTACAGAAAATCCTCAACTTATGAGGACAATTGAACCCGACATTTCTGTTACTAAGTGAGATGGTTAAGTAAGTTTTGCCCCATTTTATGACCTTTCTTGCCATAGTTGTTAAGTGAACTCCAGCAGTTGTTAACTCAATGGACTTCCCCATTGACTTTGCTAGTCAGAAAGTTGTAAGAGGTCATCACAATGCCAAGCATCCAAATTTTGATTACATGACCGTAGGGATGCTGCAATGATTGTAAGTATGACAGACAGTCATAAGTCACTTTTTTCAGTACTGCTGTAACTTTGAACAGTCACTAAATGAACTGTTGTAAGTCGAGAACTACCTGTACTGAAAAGTTAAATCGGAAGGTGCTGGTTAAACTCTCTCCTGCTGTAATTATGTTCTTTTGTTGCTGTGATTGCTGTCTTTAAATGAGTTAAATTTGCCCATAAAATAGAGAATTTGATTTCATAATATCTGTTTATTAATCTGCCTCTAAAAATTAACTATTTGTTTTCCCATGATGATAAATTCCATTTGACAAATGGCGGGATGTGACGTTTTTCCATCAGATATTGAAACTGATCAGTAACTATCAATTAAGGACAGCTATAAAAAAAACATGGTCTCCTTTGTTTCAAACTTGACTCTATATAACTGGATTACATATCCATGTAATTGTTTTTGGCCGTAAGTTATATATGTCCCCTCTTTTTCGAGTGATGGTAATGAAGGGTGAAATATTTTTCGATTTTCTGGTCTAACCTCTGGAATTCCTTGATGGCTCCTCTCCAAGAATTAATAAGGCCTTGCCAGCTTAGTTATTAAGTGCAAACCAGGTTAGCCAGCTGCTACTATTATATTCCTTTATTTGTTTCAAAGGCAAAGGCAAAATGCCTGTCAATAGCAATTTCTGGAATGTACATTGAGAGACTACAATTTTGTCCTGTTTCCGGGTTTCCACTTGCCATCCATCTGGCTCTCTTAAAACAGGATGTTTGATTAAGATAAGATTTTGCTCTAAGGTAGCACATAACGTAGTTATTTAAAAGTATATATATGCGTATATAGCACATTTTGAGTTAAAGTAACGTGAAGTAACAGTGTAGTTCTCACCTTAAAAACGGATCTGTCCATTAAAAATATGAATGATGAGTTGCACAATTGTAAACTTTATTTCAGTACAGGTAGCCAACCAGATGTTTCACACATTGCAGCAAACAGAACAGGAAGTAAGTCAGGTAAATATTAATATTTTACATTTATAAACTAGCAACATTAAGCTTATTAGGAAGAGGGAGGCAACTGGTTGTGGGAGGTACAAGGGACTTTAAATGGATTATTTTAGCCACAAAGGGGTATCTAATATTGGGACGATAGATTAAGAAAAGAAAGTCATGAATGTAAATACTGTGCACTTTTTATTACAATGTTACAATAAGTCTGAATGTGTTCTCCACCCTCCCCCTTTTTTGTGTGACAAGGAGGCTGGGTCTTATCTGAGATGCTTTCTCAAATTACACTTCTGTGCCAACTTCAGATTTTTTTTTATTTCACTGTTACTTTGGTTGTACAATATTTCTTCCTCCTGTTTCCTCAGGATTATTCTGTTTCTCCATTAGTTCAACATTTATAAAAGATAATATTAAACTTGCCACTTCCATTATGAGTATAGGGAATCCACACTTAACAATGCTAACTGAGGCTGGAAACTGTCAAAAAAGCTTGTTTAGTGACAGCAGTCCAGCCATCCAGATGCCATCATAAAGCGAGGACCTCACATGGCCATGATTTGTAACTTCATGACAGGAAAGATTGCAAATCACAGTCATATGACTCTGGGGGTGTTGTGCCGGCCGTAAGTACAAGGAATAGTTGTTAAGCGAGTACTCCCTATAATATTCAATGGACAATTGAAAGAAAATTATCTTGAAATTTGAACGGTGCTATTTGAATAGGATTGTTTTATGTTCACAACTAGTTGTCTATCCAGATTACCATTTTAATACTAAGATATTTTTACTTCACATCCAAGATTCTCTAGGCTTGTCTTTTGCCTCTTGCTTTTTCATCTTGCTTGATATATTGTTATAAATGGGACTGAGTGTTTTTGTTTCTTAAATCTCTGCTTTTTAAGGTATTGTGCCCACCATGTCATCTAAACACTAAACCAGTCAAAGATACTTCAGGCTATACTTAATAGTCAAAGGCTGTGTACCTTCAAGCTTATTTCCCTTTTCTGTCCAGATGCATACTATTAAAGCTTTACACTGAAGCAATCTGTGATTTGGTCACTTCTTAATCTGGTGTGGCTTTCAACAGGACTACTTAGGAGTATATCAGTCAAACAAAAATATACATGTTTAACTTGCAAAATGGACATTTAATTCCCATCAGATTAAAATTGCATGTAAGAATGTGAATTAAATAACTCTTGAGATTCACCAATTCTTCTGAAACAAATCTAGATGTTCTTTTAAAGTTCTCAGGAAGGTGAAAAGCATAACCTTCTTCTGGATTTGCTACCTCAGATGTAAAAAAAAAAGTCATAGGTAAACTTGCAGTTTTAATTAGAATGTCATAATTGCTTAAAAAAATAGTAAACTTTTTATATCTTCTCTGCTTCTGTATGGGTGGAAAGTTTTTCTAAGAATTTCGTTCACAGCCAGAGAAAAGGGAAATCCCTGTTTTGCATGGAACAAAAAATACCCAACAGAATGGAAATGTAAATCTTTCCTGGTCAGTCAAAAACACTGAACATATTATGACTACAGCTTTCTGAAATGAAAGCATTTCATACCTGTGGATCTTATTTCATGAAAGGCCAGATTATAAGAACATGCAGCTTGCTAGAACGTCTCAGATGGCGGCACACTGTTGGTTTGTAATGCATATTCTTAAACCTCAGCATTAGGAAAAACTGTGCAAGAAGTTAATTCTATATTTTTCTTCTGTGCTTCCCTTAATTAGGAGTAGGCAGCCTTTTTTTATTTTTTCAGCCCTAATAGAGGAGCACTGTAAGGAGATTGAAGCAAATTTCTTATTTCTATGTAATAGATAAGGGCAAAATGCTGTCAGATGCAGTGTAAAGTTTGCACATCTATCCTCCTCCCCTCCCCCCCCCACATATTTTCCTTCTCCTCTGATTTTGGAACCAAACATCAAGGCACAACCTTGATCAGCCTGGTTTCTTATAGTTGTGTTGTATACCAACAGGTGAACATTAAGATAAATTATATTTAAGGAAAGAGCAGATGTCATAGGAAAGGCTGCTTTTCTTTCTTAACCAATGCTGAAGATTGGAATGTATTGGAGACTCTTGGTCTTCTTTATGATACTCAGAAAATAATAAGGCCTAGTCCCCAGCCGCCTTTGCTGCAGGATACATTCTGTAGATTAAAAGAGTGCTAAAGTGTCCTATGGCAAGTGTCCATCCAGTGCAGGTCCCCTAATGCTTTGAGAACTATTTTGAGGGAGAATGGTGTTCCATACACCCTGTCCATTATGATTTCTCTCAGTTGTTTTTCTTTAAGTAAAATGTGTTAGACAATTTTATCTCTTTTTAGCTTACTATTAGACCAGGGCTGTCAAACTCGCGGACCACAGGCCGGATGCATCACACGCTGGCCACACCCATGCCCAGTTTAGCAAAGGGGGGAAAGTCACAATATGTCACATGATGCTGCCGTAATGCTGTGAGTTTCACACCCCTGGGTTAGACTATCAGAAAGTTACTCATGCCTTAGTCTTCTCCTGATTGGATTTCTGTAATGTGGTATATATGGCGCTGTTCTTGAAAACCATCTGGAAGCTGCCGTTGGCCCAAAATGGTGCAACATGGATAATGATGGCTGTACCATAGTATATCACATGTCTCCTCAGCATTCTGAAATGCACCAGTTGACTCCCAAGTGCTGTTTATCACCTATAAACACTTTCATGACATAAAGCCAGGCTATTTTAGGGACTGTCTGTTTCCACATTTCTATCTGCCGGATGAGGTCAGGTTGAATTGGCATGCTGTGGATCCCATCAATCACACAATTCCATCTTGAAGAACCCTTGTGTCTTTTCTGTGGCAGCACATGATTGCATCCAATTTTATGACATTTATTGCCTTGATCATTAAATGAGATATCATGTGATTGTGATATTGTGACCTCCCTTGACTGTTTTCCTATTGACTTTACTTGTCAGAAGCCAGCTGGGAAGGCGATCACATGATCCTGAGGCACTATAGTCAACATTAATGCAAGATTTATACCAACCATCTGAATTATGTTCATGTGATTGAGAGGATACTGCAATGGTCATGTGAGGATTAAGTTGTAAGCAGTGGTGGGATTCAAATAATTTAACAACCGATTTGCCCAGGGTCACGTTGGCTGTCATAGGAGATGTGGCTCATCCCTGTTCTCCAGCTCCGCCGCACATGCAGGATGAACCTCCCGTGATGGCCAACCTGACCCTGGACAAACCAGTTGTTAAATTAGCCACCCATTCCTCTATCAAAGTGGATCCTGGACGCTGCGCTGCAATGAAGAAACGGGCAACGGGGCGGCTGGCACGAGGGGGAAGAGGAACAGGGAGAAGAATGAGGGAAAGCGACCTTCTCTTTCCCTCACAAACCAGCTGAATCCCATCACTGGTTGCAAGCCATATTTTTCAGCACCATCATAACTCCAAATAGTAGCTAAACAAATGGCTGTTAGTGAAGGACTACCTGTAATAATCTCTCTCATGTAGATCAAAATGTAATTTCAAACATTGAACATTAATCCAAACAGGTACAATGAGTGAACATGTATATAAGGAAATGTTTCAGAGACCGCTATTCTGTCTCTTCTCAAATTGACATATGCCATCTCTTCTCTCTTCAATTCTAATTTTGAAATTTTGTTGTTTTTTTACCTTGGCCTGGTTGGCTGCATTACTCTCTTTGGTTTTGGTTTTGGTTTTTTTGGGTTGGGGTGGCAATATAAAAACATCGCTTTTCAGCACTACTTATGCCAATGTGATAATGGCTGTGTAGAATCCCTAAGCCATATGCTCTTTTGTTGTCTCTCTATAGCAGGGTGTCCAACTTTGGCAACCTAAAGACATGTGGACTTCAACCCCCATAATTCCCCAGCCAGACAGAATTCTGAAAGTTGAGGTCCACAGATTTTAAAGTCGCCAAGGTTGGACATCCCTGTTCTATAGGAAATCAAGGAAGATACATATCTCATTTGAAAGGACTACCCTAATAAATAGCACAATGTCTGACACTGCTTCTGTCTAATCAGGATCTTGACACATCTTGCCAGGTTGCCCAATTTTGTGCTATCATGTGTTGTATCTGTCCAACCTACAGTTGATGCTTAGCACAAAGATTGCCACTGCTGTTTGTACCACAGTTACTCTAATAATGTGTAATTTTATTGCATTTTAAAAGACTTTTATAATTGTAGTTCTTTATATTCTATCATTGTGGCCCAAATGCCCTAGCAAAGATTTGATTGGTTTTTCCTTTTATTCCTTTCTGTTTGTGAGTTTATCAATTGATTTATTGGTACAGGCTACACATTTTCATAAAATAAGGAAAACTAACTTCTTTTAAACAGATATCCTCGTTGCAATGTACAGTAAGCTGTCTTTTCTCTTCATTGCTAGATTCAACATTTATTACCTGCTTTTTCTCCTCAGCTTCAGACTGAGAAACTAAGGGCTGCTGAAGCCCAACGTAAAGCTGACTGGGAGGAATTCATGAAGGAGCAGCACCACCTGAAAACAATGGTCAATGAAGAGCATACAAAAGCTATGGAGCATCTTAAAGAACAATATGCAGCTTTGGAGAAGGACCTCCCAAAACAGGCTCTCTAAGAAATGCTCTTCTGGCAGTTTTCAAGTTTTAGGATTTCCAGCACAGTATTAGAATGTAGATAAAAATAACGGGGACCAAAACCAAAAGTGCTACGTTGCAATTGAAATTGGTTCCTTGCACTGAGTGAATGTCTCAAACACACACACAAAAGGTTTGGTACCAGCAATAACAGTATTGTACTTCAACAAACCAGGTTAAGTGCACAGTTAAAGTCTACTTACGAAATGAATAATTAGGTATGTTTTGTTTGAGTCCTTTCAATGAGCTCTCCTGTTACTTTCCCTGAAGAATTTGCTTCGGTTGGAGACAGGGAGGGGTCGTAATTATGTGCAGACATACAGCAATGGCCTGACGTGTAGAGTAATAACTCTAAAAGGCCACATAACTTGGAAGTATAATAGTCTGAAGTCTATGAATGAATTCTTTATGTTACTAAGGTTATCAGGATAAGTTTTAAAAACCTTGAGAAAGAAGTCATTATTGCACTGAATTTATTCTGAGTAGAGAGAATGGTATTAGATTGGCTGTCTTTGAGGTATGTATTTATCCTATTAGTGTTCCTGTGTGACATACCAAAAAATACTCTCATGTGTTTAATAGCCTGAAAAGCTCTGGAATAAGGTTGTGTAGATTCAAAGGCAAAATGCCATTTGTAGTATGCAGTGATGTGTCTATAATATCTTCAGGATCATCTCAGACTTTCCCAGGATCATGCTGCAGCTGCAAATGACACATGAGTCTAAGAAAAATCACTGCTTCTTTAAGATGTTCTTTACAGAGGCTACTTTTCTTGCAGATCAAATGGTTTTTTTACAACTAAATAATATTCTAGTATTAATGTGTGGGTGAACTCCATGATTTAATATGTATTAAATATTTGCATACTGTGGGCAAAGTTCATAATTTACCGTAGTTCTTTGTCATTTTATCTGTAAAAAAAACATTAATGACAAGGTGAAAGTTGAAATAAGTTAGGCAAAAGGCAGGAAACTTGAGTGTTATTTAATGGGCAATGTATAAATAGAGAAATGTAAAACAAAATTATCCATTATCTGTGTTGCAATTGTAATAAGCCAACAATAGGTTGCTTGTGTGAATGTATGGCTTAGTGTCAAGACTCTATCCTGACAGTCTGTTGATAATGTGATTAAAGTGAGCAGAGGAGATGGAATAAGTATTTGTGATTTCTTTCAATAACACTGAACTTCTGCCAAGTTGCTCTATCCACTACCGTATAGCTGACAAGCTTCATCAATCATCATCAGGTAGCTAGACTAAAACTCCATTTGCCAACATTGAGGTATGCTGGAATGTTGTTAACTCTCTTGTGAGTTGTGAGGGGAGGGGGGGGCAATAGGTGACTTTAAAATATTTCTCTACTGGAGAAAGAACTCCTAATGAAATCCCTGTTCAGGGGAAAAACAGTTTTTCATTATCTGTGTGGCCCCATCTTGTTCAATGGAAGAGTAAATTAACAGAGTCCAAGGTTTATTACAAAAAGGTCTTTTAAGAGTTCTGTGTGCATTAATCCTCAAAGGACGTATAGATGCTCTTGCTACAATAGCATTTTGCCTTGAATATTGAATTTGGTTTATATAACAGAATAAATTAAAGACATAGTAGCCCCAGAGCACCTCTTCCAATTTATAGCTCTGAAAAAAAGGTGGTGGAGAAATGCCTGTTTATAGAGTGCCTTCAGACCTGGCAATGACATCTTTATTTGTCAGAATACAAGAATGTCAGTGTTCACTTGCTTGGCATGGCAGAGTTAAATCTTCTTGTCTTTCCACTTCGCGAGTCATCATATATTCCCCATCTGTTACCTGTTTAGCAATAGCTCACAACTTTACCTGAACATTTCTTATTGAATCTTCACCTTCTTCATCCCTCCCCCACATACTGTACTCCGTTCCCTATTCCATTCCGTATTGCAACTTTCTTGCTAGCTAGGAACATTTTTTTTCTATTTGTTGTTAAGATTTTTTACTCACCTTCTTCCCAATCTTCATTTTCTTCTCTTCTTTTTATTTCTGTCTTCACTGTACGCTTTTATTTTCTTTTACTTACCTACCTGTTTAGTTTTTGAAAATAGAGACCAAAATAATAAACATTCTGTCATCATTATTCTCTAATAGCCTATTTTGATTTATCTATGGTTCTGTTTGTTCTGTTTTTTCATCCATCTTTTGTTTCCCATTGCTCTTTACAATGCAACTTTGTTTGCTGTTGTAATTCTGTTACCTGTCCAGTTGGCATAGCATTTTTTGGATATTCTGCTCCCGCTTGAAGGTACAGATGTGCCCATTTTTCAGACAATAGGGAGGGGGGAAAACCCTGCTTTTTATGAGGAAATTCAAAAGCCATACATATTGCCCAGGGGTGGTTCTAATTTACCTTGCCAGCGGTTCGCTGCCTCCCGCGCTGCATGGGCGCGCCACACATGCGCATGCGCAGTAGAAAAAAGCCCTGAAAAATTCAAAAAAAAGAGGCCAAAACCAAGATGGCAACACTTGCACAGTGCTGGAAATTCGGCTTCTGCGCATAAGAATTTTTTTTTAATTCCCAAAAAAAAGGCCGAAAACAAGATGGCGACACATGCGTAGTGCTGGAAACTCGGTTTCTGTGCATGCGCAAAAGAAAAAAAATCCAAATTTTTTTTCTTCAAAAAAATATATATATATGGCGCCCCACAGAGCAACAGAACCGGCTCCGTGACGTCACCAACGGCCTACTACCTACTCGGTAGAACCGGTCCGAATCGGTAGGAACCCACCTCTGATATTGCCTAACTATTAAACAGCACCTGGATTTTAATAATTTTTCACATGGAGCAAACAAAATTTCAAAGAAATATTTAAAAGTTTAGGAATGAATGAATGAGAGTAGATCAGTTTCATGTAATTGCCTACTTCCAGTGATCTAGTATGAATCTAGTTCCATGTTTTATTACTATGTAGGAAAAATTATCAGATTTTGTTTCTTTTTTTAAAATGCCAATCTTCAGTCCAATCCCTCCATTTCCATTATGTGAGCCTTTCTAAACATATTAAGTAGGTTAATGGATTTAAAATGAACAAGGTCTACATTGCAATGGAATAGCCATACTCCTATCAGGGTTAATAACAGAAATCTTTTTAATCTCTGCAAAAGACTGGTAATGTAAACGCTTACGGGCAGAAGCTATCTAAGCATAGAATTTGAGATTGTGACAAAATCCCTCCTAACAGCTTAAGTATTAGAATTAACAACTTCTTCAAAAAAAATCACTTGGGTTTTTAATATAATTGAATAGCAATCAATGCCCAGCCCTTAATCTTAAAAATGTATTTAACAAATATATTTGTTCACTTTTTCCTCTTCCATCACCCCCGATTATTGACTTATTTATTTGTTCATTTAATTTATACAGCTGCCCATCTTACATATGTGTCTGAGTGACTCACAATTTAAAAAAATAAATAAACAAATGCAAATAACAAATATACAAATTACACTAAAGCCATTATGAAAAACTATATGAAGAGAGAAAAACAGTTGAAAAATGATATGGCAGAAATTTGTCTCTCTAATTTGTAAAAAATAATAATATGAGAAATATTAACAAGCCATTCCTGTGGTGTTTATGTGGGAAAGAGAGAATAACCACATTTAGTTATTTATCCATTGAGCATGTTTCAACCTTGTTTGATTGACTTGGGTGTTTTATTTTAATCCCACCCCCCTTCAGCTAGAAAGTAGGCAAGCTATGATGGTGATATAGCTTTTTGTTTGGAGAGTTGTTGTTTTGACCCAGAGTATCATGGGTTGTTGTTGTGGTTTTAATTTTTGTACCCTGTCCAGTCACTGCTGTGAGATAGGCAGCTCTATAGACCATAAATACATAAATAAAGTTTTTATTATTATCCTAAAACCTTGGGGTTTCCCTGAGCATTCCAACTCTTTTCTTGTTTCTCAAAAGAAACAACTTGATCAGATTACCAACTTCCTAGTACTCACCAGCTGAGTTAATTATTAGAGGGAAATGAATGCTTGTACTTAGATGTCAAAATGGTATTCATTGAATATGTAAAATGAATTCCTGGTACATTATTGTTTGTTCTACACTTTACAAGAAATAAGAATATGACTTGGCTGAAATTGAACGGTTAAGCTGGGTCAGCCCTGATTAATTATTGGAAAACTACCAGGAAATACCAGGGCTGTAGGCTAGACTGGACTGGAAAAAGATCCTGAAAATAAGGCAGTGGAAAACCACTTCCATATTATAAGGGGGGAGGGGGAACCCTACATGGGCAACATAAAAGAAATTTCCAGGAATTGTGTTTGGTCCAAGACTTCACTTTTAAAAGGAAGCAAACCACTGATGGAACTATTACAGTTTGTTTCTCATCAACAGATGGCAGTAGAAGAATTTAAGAAACTTTCAAAATGAGAGTGAGATTATGGCTACCTGTTTTTGACATCCCTATCTTCCAAGGCTATTTATATATTAAACTGGTTTCCTGCACTATTTTCTTCAAAAATGTTCTTGCACCCACACATTTTTGGTTACAACAATCCAGTGCAGTACCAAATTGTTTATCATGCTCAAGAAACTGAAGAGAATGCAGAAGCTCAGAGGAAGAGATCATATGATGGCAAATAGATTTGTCAATCAATTATTTCTGAACAATAAAACCAGTATAAAAATTAATTTTCTCTGAATACACAGACTGCAGTGAAGAGAGTTACTGAGATTAGTTCCACACATGATGCAAAAGTGAATGGGTACGACTTGCCTCCCTTTAACAACCCAGCTCACTTTCAAAGAAATTGTCTGATTTCTGTCCATTTTTGGGAAAAGCAGACCAAGAGAACATCTTTTAAGCCACTGGGAAGAGTTTGCAGTCCATCTAGAGGACAAAATTGTTCTGATCTCAGATCTGGCAACTGGGCAGATCCAACTGAAGTGAGTCAGATTTTATCTGGCATGATTATCTTCTAGGGTAAATGTAAGTTTCTTGCTCCTGAGGAATGGAAATAGCCCTTTGTAATATTAACTTTACTTCTTATGGGTTACATCACCGCTTCCTTTACGGAGGCTGGATGAGAGCAATGGTAAATGTATCGTAGGGGGAGGCCACCAGCTTTAAAAGAGGTGGTGATGTACCCCTACTGAAGAAATCATTGCTTCACCCAGCTAGTTTGGGGAACTATCAACTAGTTTCTAAGTTGTCATTTTTAATGAAGCTAATTGAGAAAGGGGTTGTGGAAGACCTCAGAAAGAAAGGACTGTGTGAAACTTTCTTAGTCAAGCTGTTATATATACCGTGATCACACTGATCACTCTTGTTGATTACCTGTGGTGAGACCAGAATGGAGGAAATATGACCTGCTATTCCTCTTTGATCTATGAGAAACCTTCAACACCATTGATTGCCGTATCGTTCTGGACTTTCTCCAGGGATTCAAAGTATAATATCTGATGTTACAATGGTTCTACACCTTCCTCTGGGATTGGCTGGGAGAGTCACTGATGGTGGGAGGTAAAGGTCAAGTCAGAAAGCCTTTCATTGTGAGGTTCTTAAGGGTTCAACTCTCCTACTATCTATATATAGCCACTGGGAGAATTCATTCCTTGCTATAGGTTTGGATATCAACAGTATATTTAAAAGTTGAATATCTCAATTCTAGGTTGAACAGGATTCCTAGAGATTGTTAGGATCTGGATGGGTGTACTCAGTCCCCTAAAGATGGAGTAGATGTGGATTCAGAGGCTACAGCGTCTGATGCATAGTCACTTGTCCTTTTTTCTTTTCTTTTTTTGAATATATGTTTTATTGGTACATTTTTTCATTAAAAACATAAAAAAATCCACGTCTATCTGAACAGTGTGTTTTAATTAATAATTACTTTTAATTAAAGGTACAATAATAAACATAATACTAGTAATCTTAATAAACATATCAATATTAATCATAAAATAATGGTCACTTCTTCTTGTGCCATATCAGTCATTGAACATTGGCGATCATGTTGACAATCCTATTTTTATCAACAGCTGCACAAAAAAAGTGCTGTTGAGTTTTGTCCAAACCAGTTCCTTAGATTTTGAAGCCATGATGTTCTCCTGCCTGGAAGTCATTTGCCTTCAATCTTTCCCTAGAAAATTAAATGAAGTATGCTGTATTTTTCCGGGTGTCACATCACATGTCATATCCTTGCATGGTCACTAGATCCAGTGACATTTCGTCATTGGTTCTTGACAGGTTGAACTCCATCATTTAAAACAGATTTGCAATCCTAAGGCTCTTCTGGATTTAAAGTTCCCGCTCAATGGAGGAGTGGCGGCTACAGACAAAAAAGGACCTTTGTTGAGCTCCATTGTCAAGACCCTCACAACTGGCAACGATCAAGGAAGTAAGAAATTCACAGATTTCAAATAGGATATTTTTTTCAGAATTACTACAGAAGCTTGGACATTATGAGAGTCTTCATCTCTCATTTATAATGAATTAATTAAGGAGAAATCTCTGACTGATATGAAAAAATGAAACATTTCTTGCCATCAGGACCATTTGTCATTTGTGAATATGTTGTCAACTCACTTTCCTGAGCTGCCTCTTGATTATTATTGTTTATTTTCTCTTCCACTTTCTCATCCATTTTGTGCTCTGGTTGCAACCTTTCATGGGCCAGTAGTCTTAATATGCATAATCAAGTATAGTTTGGTAACATCTGGATTGAAAGATTACAATGCATTCTCTGTGTGTCTGCCCTGGAAGATTATTTGGAAGGTAAGGTAGTGTAGAAAGCAGTAGTTCAGTTAGGTTGTCCACATAATGCCACTCCTTTCAGACCTGCACTATTTAATAGGCTCAAGTCAAAGTGTTGGTTATGGTTTTTCAAGGCCTGAGGGATTGCCTGCTCCCAGTGATATCTGACCTCACACAGGTTTTATGGGGAGGAGGTCCCTATTCTAGGAAAATATTATTGTCAGGCAGGAGTGGGTTCTAACTTACCTCGCTGCCGGTTCGCTGCCTCCCGCGCTGCGTGGGCGCACCTCATGGGAGTGTGCATGCG
>JANHFT010010587.1:0-18651 GCA_032467955.1 Pseudoxenodon macrops | reverse complement strand
TTGCCCTTGTCGTTCTAATTTCTTTTGGTTCATTATATCTTTCTTCATTATTTTCCTTTCTTCCTCCTATCCCTCTCCCTATTCTGTATTTGTTGCTTCTAAAGTCCTTTCTCTTATTTCTCCTTCCTCTCTTCTCTCTTTTGCACTTCTTCCTCATTACTAACATTCCTATTATAAAATTCCTTTGCATTTTCAATCCTGTCTATTCTGACTCTTTTGTCTTGCCACGAAATCATTATCCCCTCTGGCATCAGCAATCTAAAACCTCCTGTTTGTTTCTTGATTGCACAAATATCCACCCTATGCTGCTATCCATAATACAACCTTGGAATTGTATTGATAGACATATCTGACCTAGAACAAGCACCATTTCAGGTACTGCAGGAACACCATGCCTCTGGGTCTGCATTAATGGCATATGTGCCTTCTGCAAGCAACCAAATGTTGGGTCTTAGCATCAGTTTAGGACAAGACCCTCCCCCCCATGTGAGACACATTCTTACTCCCCAACTGTGAAAATGGGGAAAGGGTTGGGGGGGGAACAGATGTGCTGCCTGAATTCTTTAGGGATCAGTAGAATTAAAATCCAGAAAAAGATACCTTTCTTGTTGACAGAAGCCTCCTTACTCTGCAACAACTGTGTTATTAAATGTATGCTGTTCTTGAGATGCTTTCAAAAGTGCTGGCATTTTGCCCATGGGGAATTGTCCCCATTCTGGTGCTTAACATTTGCAATGAACCTGTCCACAGGAGCCCAGTTTCAAGCCTAGCCTATGCATACATTCTTGGGCCAATTCAGTTTCTCATGCCTGACCTAAAGGACGTTGGCGTTCTGAGCTCTTGGTAAAAGAGCTTTTTTTTAAATTGAATTTATTGGGAAATCTGCCCTGGATACAGTACAAGTGTATTTCCCTTCCAAATTTTGTCTACAACCCAGCAAGGAATTATTTTAACAATAGAAAAGCAAAGCACCAAGAACTTCGTTTTATATGGGACATGGGACCCCAGTTGTACGAAGGAGCCTCTTTCGGCAGTGTTTGACACCTCAGCCGCTACGTCTTTTAGTTTTTCTATTCTTGGTTGGAACTACTTTTAATTGATTATAATTTTGTTCGTCATCCATTCACTTGAGATGGGCAGCCATAGAAAATAAATCTAAGCAAGCCAAATTCAGTTTTATGGAATGATTTGTTACTTCCATCAATTTGGTGATCTCTTTCTTGGCGATTCCTTAGTGATCAAAAGGAAAATGCCCCCCTCAGCCACAGCCATACAGACCCCTGGCAAAGGACAGGGTAGAAACTGTTCCCCCGAAGCTGCAGGAATGTTGTCCTGTCTCCTCCATAAATAGTGTTGGAGTTCTGCACTGGAGGGCAACCGCAGGGGAGAACCCGTCTCTGTGCCCCAGAGCTGATCATGGAAGGGCATTTGGCTGACCATGAAACCCCGTTCGCTAGACACATGACGGAGGGTCAGAGTTTCTGGCTGAGTGGAAGGCCGTGGATTGGTTCCCATCAAACTCCATTCTGTAACATTATGTAATTTTGGGGTAATTTTCATTGGTTTTTCTGTGGTTCACTGTGCAATACTTTGGCCTTATGAGCCTCTGGTTGTTCCTCTGCTTCAATCCTTGCTCCAGGCCTCTCAGTGTGCAGTGAATAATATAAAATATTAGAGATTAGAGAGTGTGTGTATATAGATATATACTTTATATCATATATATCACTATCATATATATATAGGAAACGTTCTAGGAAAAATGATATTGTCCAGTGCACACTAAGAGGTCCCAAGCAAGGATTGAAGCAGAGGAACCCCAAAGTCTCGCTTGAAATGCCAGAGGGCATCCTGCGAGAGGGAACCCAGTGGACAAGGCTTGGATTAGGCTCCGTGCTTGATTTTGCCTGCCCACGCAGGCAGGTCTCCTCAGGGACTCTAGCTCCCAAGACATGGGCCTTTTTGCTTGGGATTTCAAGCCCCCCCTGCAGCTGCTTCGCAGAGACCCAGACTGCCTGTTGATTTCTAAACAGCAGGAGTGGACATACAGCTTCCTCCCCCAAATGGAATGCTGTTGCCAGAAAGGAGGATTCTGCCTGCTGGGCCCAAACTAACCCTCCAATCTGCAGCGCCCACAGGCCAAAGGCCATTTCCCTTGAGAGCCCTGTACTCATGTCTCCGGTCCAGGGAGCAAAGGCAGCAAAGAACGAAGGGCCAGGAACTCTCCTTGGATGACCTGGGCCTGACTCTCACAGGTGTCCCCAAGAATGCTCAGAATTGAGCTCAAGCAAGAAGGGAGTTGCAGCACAGACGGAGGGGGGCATGCATGGGCAGGAGGTGGGAAATCGGCAGAAGAGTCTGGGGGAGCAGGGGACAGAAACAATGGAGCCTGCAGAAAGGAAAGCCACCCAAGGGAGGGTCTTCCTTGCTCTCTGGAAAGGGAGGGGCCTGCTTCCACCTCACATTATCCTGCCTAGCGGGCCTTTCAAGCCGCCACCACCACCAAATAAACGAGGCTGGAGCCTTCCCTCAACCCACCTTTCTAAGACTGATGCATTCAAATTACCGGGTCTTTTGCAAGACTGTAAAACTGACATCCAGCTGAGCTCCATGGTAGTTAATCACAGCTTTTTAAAAAAGCTGTTCCCAAAAGAAAATTCCCTAAAAGCGCTGCTGGGATGCCATGAAAAGGCCCAGGACGCACAAGGAGAAGTCAACAGCTCTCTTTGCTCGGTTCCCCCACCCCAAACGGGTTATACTCTGCTCCACCTTCAAATATGATCCATCCAAAGGGACCTGGGATAGAGAGCCCCCTCTTCCCCACACCGCAAAAAAAAAAAGATAGCATCACTTTTTTTAATACTGACCCCACTGGCGGTTTGTAGCGATCTTCTAATTTAATGCAGTAAGTGGTTCTACGTACTTTGTACACATGTATATGCACACACACACACACACCCCACACCTGATCCATGCACACCGGTCCCCGATGAAGGCATGTGCAGAAGCTCAACTATCTCAAATCTGGTTTATCTGACTGGCAAGGGCATACTTTTCGCCCTTGGGCTTTTGGGTTCCAAAACATACAATTCCAGGACAGATCAGTGCAGTTTTAATGTTTTCTGTCCAAGCTCTTCAGTTGCATGTCTTGAATGTTTACATTTCTCAGAGGTTACACAGAGAAGCCTATCTATTTATACCACAAGGGAGGGGTAGGAGGAGGAGGTTGGGGGGGGAGTGTCTGCTCTAGCTTTATAATACGTTTAAATAGATAAATCAAGTTTTTCTCCATGCCCTTCCTGCTGCATTTCCAATGGCTGGAGTGGAGGAAATTCAGTCCCGATGGTTGTAGACTATTGAAGTGAAAACCACCATATAAGGGCTGCCGGCTGGAGCATCTGCATGGAGAAACCATGGCAATGAGTAAGAGGAGGCATTTCAGCCTGGCATGCATGCCTCCCAAGCCCTTCCTCTCGGCCTTCTCAGTCGCTCTGAGTCCTGCTCCATCGTTCACCAACAGCAGAGGCTTCACTCCGGAGACAGTCCTTTGCTTCGCAAACAGTGGAATCACGGCAGGGGGAGGCCAGAGCCTGGCAGGCTTGAAGAGCCAGTCTTTACAAAGCCAGACACGGCCTTGGCACTGCACAGCCCCTGCGCTCCTGTGGCTTAGTTTACTCTGTCAGGTTTGCACATCGAAGGGCTCTCTTCTAGCAGGTTGGGACCAGCTCCAGAAGGGCACGGGGGCTGTGCTTGGCAGAGGAGCTGCTCAGGGCAGGCAGGGAGCCACCGTGTAAGTGCCTTCTGTGGAGGTGTGCTGCGCGCTGTGCTCCTGCAGCAGGCCCAGGTCCAGGAAGCGCTCGCCACACCACATGCACTTGTAGTGCTGCTCTCGGGTGTGGACCCCGTGGTGCTTGTTCAGATGCTCCCGCTGCTTGAAGGCCTTCTCGCAGGAGGGGCACTTGTACGGCTTTTCTCCCGTGTGGACACGCCGGTGGCGCTGCAGGTCGGAGGCATACTTGAAGCGCTTCTGGCAGTCTGGGCACTTCAGGGGCCGTTCACGGGCAGGATCACAGCGGTGCTGCACAAACTCTGAGGAGGAGAAGAAGCGCCGTTCACACAGGGTGCAGCGGAGGGGCTTCTCGGCACAGTGCGAAGCCAGCTGGTGCTTCTGCAAGGCGGAGGCGCGCTTGTAGGCCTTGCTGCAGGCCGTGCATTTGAAAGGCCGCTCGGCACTCTGTACGCAGCGGTGGCGCAGCAGCTCGGAGGACTGGCTGAAGCCCTTCTGGCAGGCGTTGCACTTGAAGAGGTTCTCGATGCCGTGGACGTGTTGGTGGTAGAGCAGGTGGGCTGGCTGCACAAAGCCTTTCTCGCACAGGGAGCACTTGAAAGGCAATGGGGCAGCCTCCTGCTCCGAAGACGGGGCAGGGACCACAGCCTTATGAGTGCGGCGGTGACGCATGAGCGCATACTGTTGCTTGAAGCTCATCTGGCAAAGGTCGCACTGAAAGGGCCGCTCCGTGCTGTGGGTGCGCTCATGCTGCCGGAGGTCTGAGGGCCGCCGGAAGGCCTTGTGGCAAGCCGCACAGCGGAAGGGCCGCTCACCGCTAGGCGTGCAGGGGTGCTGCAGCAGCTCAGAAGACTCTTTGAAGTGCAACTCGCAGACGTTGCAGCGGAAGAGGTGGGCCTCACCCGAGTGGGCGTACATGTGGCGCACCAAGTGGGAGCGGTGCTTAAAGGCCTTCTCGCACACGGTGCACTTGTAGGGCCGTTCAGCACTGTGGGTGCGCTTGTGGTGCACCAGGTGCGAGGACTGGCTGAAGCTCTTGTCGCACAAGCTGCATTTGTAGGGCTTCTCCCCAGTGTGCACCCGCTCATGTCGTGACAGCTCCGAGAGGTGCTTGAAGGGCTTCTGGCAGATGGAGCAGCTGTACGGCTTCTCCGCTGGGGTCCGGTTGAGGGCCGCTGGCTGCTGTGGCGGGGCAGGTTCCTCGGGAGCTGCCACTGCTGCCGTAGCCGCCTTGTAGGTCTTTTCACAGATGGAGCACTTGACAGCCGTGTTGCCATTATGGACACTGTGGTGTTGGGCCAGCGAAGTGAGCAGAGAGAAGCCCATCTTGCAGACGCCACAGACGAAGGGCTTCTGTTCCACCTGCAGGCACTGGTGCTCCAGGAGGTCTGTGGCCTGATGGAAAATCTTCAGGCACTGAGTGCACTGGAAGGAACGGTCGTGGCCGCCTTGTAGGCACTGGTGCTCCTGGGGGTTGGAGAGGTGAGACAGGTCGTGCCCACAAACCCCACATTTGGGAGAGGCCTCCCCTCCGCCACTGGCGGAGATGGGTGGGTGCTGCAACCCGCTGGGCTCCGGCTGCAGGAGGATACCATAGACGGCACAGCCCAAAGGGTTCTCGGTCACCGCACTGGGTGGGATGGGGTGCTCTGGAAGGGTGGCCGTGGGCCCGTGATGCGGGGGCTGCTGGGGGGGTGGCGGTTGCTGTGACCAGGTTTCTGACATGCTGGGGAGAAAAAGAGGGGGTTCCACAATAAGCGGTTTTGCGGCTCAACTGAGGCAGAGCAATCAAGGCAAGCTATTCCTAGAGTGGTCATGCGAATCCTGGAGGAGGAGCCAGCTACCTTTGAGACACATCAGACCAAAGCAGGCCAGACATGCCGGTGGTCACCTTGTGGTCCCAGCCCCTTGTCCTTCTTCCAGAAAGCCTCTGAGGGTACCTGCAAAGAAAGAGAGTAGGCTAGTAAGAATCACCGGCAACTGCCTTTCCAGCAGAAGTGGATTTCAGGTTGGGATCAGGGTGCAAGAGCTCTCCAAAACAAGATTCCTTCACACGAAACACAGCACTGAAAACTGGGGATCAGAATCAGCCAGAGTGTTTGCTAGCCAGGGCCGTATTTCAAGGCCTGCCTCCCACGCCAGAGTCCCTGAACTGAAATATCTTGCTTCCTTCACTGCTATCTGGAGTTCACTCAACTCTGAAACCAAGAAGTCACAGGAGCAACAGAAATCACAGTGCCTGTTACTGCAGGCCTAGAAGCTCTTTTTGTGAAGTTGGGAAGGTTGGAAGTTAGGATCTGGGATCCCCAGCCTGAAAAGAACAATCTGCTCAGTGGCTGGTGGGCTACATTACAATCAGAAACATACTCACTGCATGGAGCATTGATGGAAACAGAAGGAAACTCAAAGGAGCCTTAGGATCAATCCTCTTTCTTTCAAGGGAAGTGAGAGATTGCCTAAGAACGTTCACGTGGCTCAGATTTCATCGGGTTTCCTCTCCGCTTTAGGCTCCACAGCTGCTCTCGGGGGATCCCCTCGCTCGCTCCCCAGGCCCCCTTTCTGCCTTGGGGGGCAGAACCGGGGACGGGGTCCCAGCGCGCCCCAGGGAGGAAGGGCTGCCCTTCCCCGACGCCTCCCTCCATTGAGGCCGCGGCGTCAGAGGTTCCCCCCAGGCCAGGCCCGCCGAGGATGGGCACAAACCCCAAAGTCCCCCCGAAGGTCGCCACGCATCAGACGGGCGGTCCGCCTAGCCTGGCGCTTCTCCCAACCGGGGATGCTCTTGGCTGGGCGACACAGACCCGACCCGGATCCTCGGCCCGAGAGCGCCGATCGTCCCGCAGCTCCGCAGAGCGGCCGTCTCTCTCCGCTCCTCCGAAGGCGTGGAAGGGAAGCACAAAAGCCTCCGCGCCGCCTGCTCTGCCCTCGGAAGGGGGAACCGGGGGGGGAGGCGCAGCGGCAGCCTTTACTCTGCACGGAGAAGGGCCCGAGCGAGCGAGGCGCCCACAGCCGGCCTGGGCTCGTGGTTGCAAGGCCTCCCGGCTTCCATTCCACGCCGCGACCCGCAAGGCCGCCCTCGGTGCTCCCGGGCCGCGCTTCCTCTGCCGCAGCGTTGCTCGGCCGCTCAGAGCTGCCCGTTGATCTGGGGAAGCCGAGCGGGCGACGGAGAGGAGCGGTGGGGCGGCGGCCGGAAGCCGAGGAGGCCGACCGCCGGGCGGGAGAGGCCTGCGCGCTTCCCGGGCGAGACGGGCCCGGCAGACGGCGCCTTCTCGCTCGGCCTCTCGGCGGCCTGGCTCGGCCGAGGCGCCCCGGCGCCGCCCTCCTGCCTACCTGGGGCCTGGCGCGACGCTACGATCCCCGGCCTCGCGTGGCGGGCGAGGACGGCTGGCTGGCTGGCTGGCTGGCTGGCTGGGCGAGGAGGGGGGGACCGGCGGGCGAGGAGGCGCCTGGAGGAAGGGGCGGCGTCGGATAAGAGCCGCGGAATCTGCGCTGCCCTCTGCCGGACCGCAGGGGCAGCCGCGTCGGACGCGAGGGGGAACTGCGGCGGGCGGGCCGGCAAGCGCCCCTGGTGGTGGGTCCGCCCGCTCTGCCTCTCCGCGGGCGCCCGCTTGGCAAGGAAGGCCTCCCTGCGGCCTTGGCGTACAGGCCCTCCCGCTGCCCTCCGGCGGGTCCGAAAGAAAGAGGCCGAGGAGCGCCGGGCGCCAGCAGTGGGAGCTGGCCGGTCCGTTGTGCCAACCGCCAAACGGCTTTTCTTGGAAGCTGCGGCGCTTCTGCCAGAGATTGCCTGGCTCTTTTGATAGCGGCAGCACCCAGGCGGCCCTTGGCCCCCCTCCAAGCCCAGCTTTGCACCTGCTTTGTTTTTGTCCCGCACAAGTGCAAATGTGTATTTTTGAACTACACCTTATTAAATGAGAACCAATAAATATCCTTTTATAGCCTAATCTGAGGGGTTAGCAAACCCCCCCCCAATTTTGCTTCATTTGGGATTTTTATTACCACACCTTTTGTCCCTTCATTAAAAAAAGGTTGAAGAGCACAGTCCCGTGGGCAAGCCTGACAACCAAACTCATTTATTTTCCCCAAAGTTTCTGGGAGTTTAAAGTGCACACAGGGAGATCTGCAGTTCATGCATCAAACTAAGTTATAATCTGAATAATGCTCAGTTAACGGGGCTTTTACAGGGTACTAAGCCTTGAGCTCTGCTTTATAAAGCCCAATGCCTGGGCTCGTGAAACCCACTAGATCCAAACTAAAGCAGCCCATCATGGCCCTGCATGCAAGTTGCCCATGGGGGGGTCTAATAAATGTGACTGGTGAGACCCTTGTCATAGGGTCTTGGCAGCGCTGTAATGCTTCACTCTTCTTTGGCAGCGGCGCAGTCCTTCCAGACAAGGCGACTGCCCGGTTACAGCGATGGGAACGAGGATGATGAGGGCGACGGGGTGGATTCGCTGAAGGGGGTCTCCACAGCTGCTGCACCGAGTGCAAGAAGCAGGTGCAGTTTGCTGATTCCCTGGGCTTGTGCTTGGCCAGTGTGAAGCATTACAGCGTGGCCAAGAAGCTGCAGATGCCCCACGCTGTGCTCTCCTGCTTGCAGAGCTTCCCCATGAGGCAGAGGAGAACCAGCAGCAACCCCCTATCTGATTGCAAAAAACATATGGCAGGAGTGCTGGCTGGTAGCAGAGTACATTGACGAGTTTTGAGACTTAGCCTACTGCCTTGACTGGCCAGAAGACATACTGGTAAGCTGTTTCAAAGATGAGGTAAGCGATGACCTGTACATCGCTTGCATCGCAAGAGAGGCCCCAGCTTGTCTCCATCCCTGGTGCGTGCGGGCAGAAGAAGTAGAGATCAACCAAGCCCGAAGCAAGTACTCCGCCGGCAAAGTGTGGAAGAGGTAGCCTCCAGACAGGAAGATAGAAAGACTGGCAAAGCCCAATTCCAGCCAATGAACTCCGCCATCTGCTTCAAACGTGGGAAAGAGTGCCACCAAGCTAACTGCCAGGCCAAGAAAGGGGACCAAACGCCAGGAGGAAAACCCATGAGACAGCAATCCCATGTGGAGATGGCACTGAAGAGCTTGGAGGTCGAAAAATTCACTTCCTCATCTAAATGAGAGGAAGGAACTCTGACTCCACCGGAGGGAGACCAGAGGTCAACCAATACCAACTCCGATGACCCCTTGGTGAGTGGCCTGATCACACCCGTTACCATGCCCATAGAGTTACACCTCCTGGGGACTGGACAGAAGTCAGTGTGTACAAGTCCATCACATGGTCCAATCTTCTACTGCCACATTGGCAGCTTCACCCATCCAGTTCCAGTCAGGTGCAGAGACAAAAGATGACCTTGGCTTTCTAGAAAGAATTTTGTTATGGCTGCATATCATCAACTCTGCACAATCCCCCCTCCTATTTTCCCACAATAGAAAATAGAAAATAGTAGAATAATAGAAAGTGTGGCAGGCCAAGATCTAAAATAAAAGATGGCTGCAGGCCTAACAGGTGGCCTCCCTTCAGGAAAAAGTGTATTCTGGAAAAATATATATAATAATGTAGGGGGTTAACATGAACATAACTAACCACCTCTCCCCCCCCCAGGGGGACCTTTTGGCTTATTTATTTATATTTATCATGGAATTGTTTTATTAATTTGTCAGCTTTCATATTCCAACTCTTCACCCATGTAGCCTCAGACAAAGGGTACCCCTTCCAATGTACTAAATATTGTAAGCAGCCTATACAATCTAAAATCTAAAAAAAATTTCACCTCGTAATGAGTTTCTCCTTGTATCACTACTGGAGGAAGGGGTGGTTGGGTCTGCAGTCTTAAACTAGACCCAATCACAGGTTTCAGCAAGCTATAATTGAAAGACTGAGTGAATTTTCCCTAGAATTCTAGGCTGAACTAACTGGGTTAATTATTTTCACTATTGGGAAGAGACCTAAGAACTTTGGCTCTAACTTTCTGCTACGCATCCTTTATCGTACCCTGTTTCCCTGAAAATAAGACCTCCCTGGATAATAAGCCCAATCAGGCTTCTGAGCACATGTGCTAAAATAAGCTGTCCCCCGAATATAAGCCCTCCCCAAAACACAACAGCAGCCATGAAGTGACCACGCTCGCGGCCTCCTGCACTTCAAAAATAATAAGACCTCCCCGAAAATAAGGCCAAGTGCCTATTTTGGGGAGGCAAAAGAAAATAAGACCCTGTCTTATTTTCAGGGAAACACAGTATATATTTAGTAGACAAGAAAACTTTAGACCCCACACAGAAGGGGGGTTGGAGCAATCAGTGCTTGTCAGCTTGTTTCTTGTATGCTTCTGCAGTTGTTTGCGCCTGGCTCCCCAGCTGGCGCTCCCTCCTCAGCTTCCACCACGGCTTGGGAAGGCAAGTAGATGGTCTTGACATGAACAAGTCACCTACTACTTCCCCCATGAGCTCCTTCTTTTCCTCCATCTTCCCTGAGTCTTTACGCCGCCTGGGTTCAGGTCGGCGCTGGGACTCATGACCCTGGACAGCACCCCAAAGTTCGGGGCAGCTGGTGAAGTATTTTAAAAGAGATTTGGGTTAATGTCAGCATTCCAAATAGCATCCAAAATTAAATCAGAGTCCAAAGCAAAGCATTGCTCAAAGTTCCAAGTTATTAAGAAAGCCATGTTGGCACATCTGGTGAAAACCTGAATCTGAAGCTTCCTGGTTTTCACCACCCAGTTGAAAATTTAAGCTCTTGCCCCCACATCCACAAGTCCATCACAAGTCCATATGGTCCAATTTTCTACTGCCACACTCGTAGCTTCACCCATCTAGTTCCAGTCAGGTGCAGAGACAAAAAATGACCTTGGCTTTCTAGAAAGAATTTTGTTATGGCTATATATCATCAACTCTGTACAATCCCCCTCCCATTTTCCCACAATAGAAAATGCATAGTAGAATTATAGAAAGTGTGGCAGGCCAAAGATCCAAAAGGGAAAATGGCTGCAGGCCTGACACCCTGTTTGCCAGCTGGATGGCTCAGTTACAGGGGACATTCCTGCCATTTTTGCCACCAAATGGGGGCCCATTCACAGGCTTTGAGCTTCATAGTAGCCCCAGAGATGGAAAAACCTTGATACTGGGGCTGGCCTGGTTGAAAAAATGGAATCCATGTGTGGACTGGAGAAGGGGGCTAGTGTCATTCCCTCCAGGGGACAAGTCCGCCCCCCCCCCTCCATAGCAGAGAGCAGTTAGTCAGGCAGGCCTTGTGCCAGGAAATGGGAGCAGCAATGCAAGGGAAACCCCTTCCGGTCATCACCAGAGAATATTCAGACCTGAGGGATGTGTTTAGTGAAAAGGGGTCAGATGAGCTCCCCCCCCCCACATGGACCCACAGACTGTGCTTTGAGATCATCCCAGGAGCCAAGCTCTGGAGTTCTGGAGAGCCTTTTTGGACTTATAAGGTACTGTTCAGGGACTCAGTTTTAGTGATCATCCACAAACTAGTGATGGGACTTAGAGAACAAACTTGGTTCTGGAACAGTACCTTTGATGCTTTATAAACTACCAACAGGATAATTGGCCCAATTTCTTGCCATTTGTTGAGGTGGTCTACAACAATGCAGTGTACAGCAGCAACAATTTCTCCCCTTTCCTAGTGGTGATGGGGCAAGAGTGCCTGAGTTATCAGTAAAAGATCCGGTAATCCCTTCATTAAGAGTGGATGGGCCAGCTACAAAACACATGGGCAGTTGTGCATAAAGCACTTGCTGAGGCCAGGGAGGCTTATAAAATCCAGGCCAATAAGAAGAGGGTTGAAGAGTGTTCAACCTAAAAAATTCGACGTTGGGGACCGAGTGAATTTATCCATCCGGTTCGTCCAATCTTTACAACCCTAAAAAAAGTTGGGATCTAAATTTGTAGGATCTTTTCCCATCATGCACATTATTAACCCGATTACAATAGAATTAGAATTGCCAAAGTCACTGAGGAGAATTCACCGTTTTCCACTGCATCTTGTTAAAATCTGACGTAATTTCCCCAATAAGACCAACCTGTCCACCTGTACCTGAACAGTTTATATGGAAGGGGAAGAACATTTTGAAATGAAAGAGATCCTTGATTCATGCATGCAGGGGCAACATCCAGTTACTTAACAGCATGGAAAGATTTTCCTGGGGCCCAGAACGAATGGGGAGATAAACGACACATTAAGGCCCCTAGATTGCTTAAATAGCTCCACAATCAATACCTTGATAAACTGACCATAACTGTTGTTTTCTTTTCCCTGTTTATTATTTTCTTTCCTCCAAGTGGATCTTCCTCTTTTAGGGGGGCAGCATATCAGGTCCCTGCCAGAACGCTGCCATTCCAAAGGAGAGGGCCAATGCTTCTTAGGGTTGAATGGTTTGGTTTTTGCTGCAACCGCATGGGAATTAGGGAAGGGTATGGATTCCATCCCAGTCAGTTCCAGCCTGTTATCCAAGACTGTGGTGCCTCAAGAATGACCTGTTATCACCATCCCACCTCAGAGTTATCATATCACCTTTGTGGCATTGTATTGGCTACTGGTGGACATGGAGCTCTGGGTAGGGGGTAGAAGAGGGGAAATTAGCTTTAACACTTTGCATGGGAATCTTCAGACTCTGCCTGACGTCTCTGCAACCACTTCTTTCAAAAGATTCCTTTTGAAATACCATTTGTTTCAAGAGTCATGCTTTCCTGACAATATAGTTGACACAGGTCCTTATAGTAACAAAGTTGGAAAGGGCCTAAGAAGTCTTCTATTTAGTCCAACAACCTGCTCAAGCAGGAGATCCTGTACCATTCCAGACAAATGGCTTTCCAATCACATCTTAAAAATCTCCAGTGATGGAGCATCCACAGCTTCTGGAGGCAAGCCATTCCACTGATTAATTATCCACACTTAGTTCTAGGATGATTCTATCCTTGATTAGTTTCCATCCATTGTTTCTTGCCTTGCCTTCTGGTGCTTTGAAAAATAGGTTGACCTCCTTGTCATTCTACATGGTTTAGCCTCCAGCCCCCTAATAATCTTTGCTGCTCTTGTTTGCATTCTTTCTAGAGCCTCAATATCTTTTTTCTATTGTGGTGAACAAACTAGTTGCAATATTCCAAGTGTGGTGTTACCATGGCATTATAAAGCGGTACTAACACTTCATATGATCTTGATTCTTTATTAATACAGCGTAGGATCTCAATTTCATCTGGCATGATCTGTTTTTGACAAACCCATGTTGGCTTGCTTCTAGGTGTTTGCATACCTGTTGCTTGAATACTTTTTTCAGGCTCTGTCAGGTGTGCCTCTGTTCAAAATCTAAGAAAGGAAGACCCAAACTCCATATTTATAGAGAATGGTACTTTTACTGAATATGAACTGATAGCAACCGAAATAAAGCAAGAACTGAAGCTAAAGGCGCAAAAAATTACATAATTAAAACTTTTCAAAATCCCTCCCCCCAAGGGCCCTAGCTGAATGTCCAATCCACAGATCTCCGCAGTGTCATGTGGGGTGCCTCTTCAGGCCTCTTCAGGTGGAGCCATCCATCTGGTATGCCTAGACGGTTGACCTTGAATTGGTTATAGACCACCCATTCAACTGCACAGCAGAAGATGGGGACATTCCTTCCCTTCCCAAAACAGGATACATCTCCTCCAGCACACTTCCCAAATCAATCCCCCTCTCCCCGTTTCTATGGCAGCCGACAGCAAGAAAGCATCTTGGAGGCTGACATTAACTCCTAAGTTATGTAACAGTGAGAGGAGGAAAGGGTCAGAGAAGGAGAAAAGGCAAAGGTAGGACAAGGTAGATGAATCACAGGTAGGTGAAGACACTACATTTTATCTCACAGTTTGGTCTGTATCTTTGCAAGCCATAAACACAAGATCAGCACAAGTCATTTTGGAAAGTACCTGAGAGAAGAAAAGTATGACACTCATTGAAAGAGCAAAATGAAGTCACTTATTTTATCAGACCAGGAAGAACTCCTGATATATTCGTGCAGGACAGAGGTTGGGGCTTGGATGCCAGTTGAAGGAAACTACTGAAAGAATTATCCCAGAGAAGTTGCCTTTCTACACTCGATGTGGTGGGATATTTTAAAACCTGGTTCTCTAGCAACAAAATTTCATTTTGGGAGCTTTTTTTTTTCTTTTTTTTGCAAACTGTTTAGTGTTCGTGTGTCACAATCACGGTTCTGCCAGCTTGCACCTGGCATCAATATAAACAAAGCTTTGGCAAGGGCTCTTTCCTTTGGGATGGAGACATCTGATTTTCAAGCTGAAAACATGTCAGTGTTGCGAGACACTCCAAATAGCCTGCTTTTCTTTTTCTTTTCTTTTTTTTTACCAGTATAGTAAATTAACCCGCCTAGTGTCGTGTTAAATGCTTTGCAAACACCGACTGCAGGCAAGGAGGAAAATGGCAAAAACAAACACAAACACTTCAGTAAATGGTTGGCCTGGCCTTGCCGAAATAGCAGAAGCTGAAATAGGATGTGGGAGCTGGTGAAGAATACAAAAGGCAGAATGGCACAATTGAAAAGAGGCGTCTTTGGGCTTCTGCCGGCTTTCCCACCACGTCCCAGAACTGAGCAAGACGTTCAGCAGAGCGAGGCTGAATTTAATCCATTCTGCAAAAGGAGGAACAGGAGATGTTCTGACAAACCTTAACAAGCAACTGAAAATTAAATGGACGTAATAACTGTTGCCTCCCCGGCACATAATTAATGGTGTGGCTTTTACAAATATCATAAACCTGTGAGAACAGCAACCCAGGAAGCATGAAATGGATGGAGCTCGAGCAGAGCTTTTAGGTCACCTGGAAAATGCAGTCAGAATAGATTGCAAGTCTGTGGGATAGAAGGTGTTTCCTCTCCCCCAACAGTCTTCTCTTATACAGCAATATAAAAATGCTGCAAAGATAGTAAACAATGCTAAAGGGTTGAAGTGTAAGCATTGTGTTCTTAGCATCCCTGTACTAATAGAGAGATTGATCTTAGGTTCAGAATACAGAGTGTGCCTAGTCTAAGATTGTTGCTGTTTTCAGATCCTGCCTTGTGCATTTGGGCTTGAAAAGGGAATGAGAAATGCCTGTTGAAATCTCTATTATGAGGCTGGCTTTGCAGCTCACCAAAGGAGCACATAAATTGACAAGATAAATATGGCTGGAGACGTTAAACAGAGCTGCTCCATTCCCACTGCAATAGTGAGTAGCAATAAAAAAAATACACCAATATAACCACAAAAAACCAATAGACTAAAAACCAAAAAGCCAGTTAAACAAAAGAGAGAAGCAATCTTACAACTTAATATAATGTACTTAAGATAAGTACATCTTTAATATTGTGGGTATCAGCTATTCTATGGCTGGTAACACCATCAGCCAGATGTCTATACCAAATTCGGCATTTTTACCCAGCTATTGTGTCCTTCCCAAGGACCTGGCATAGAGAATGCTGTTGTTTGAAGGTGATAAAGGCATTGTGGCAGAATGTAAGCTGTTCCTAGTACAGTAAAATCACTGATGATTTTTGTCAATATTGATGGTGTTCAAGTGGTGCTCCAGCAGAGGTGGGTTCCTACCTGTTCTATCTGGTTCTATATAGAACTGGTAGTATCTCCGCAATGACGTCACGGAGCCAGTTCCTTCGGTGGCTCCGTGAGCGCTGCCATTTTGGATTTTGCTTCTGCGCATGCGCAGAAGCTATTTTTTGCTTGCTGTGCTCGCACACTTTGCACGCGTGCTCGATACGCAACCCTGAGTGAACCGGCAGTAAGAAGATTCAGAACCCACCTCTGTGCTCCAGATGTTTTGGGATTGCTCCCAAGGCTCCTCTTACTATTGTACTGGTACTATCGTTGCTTTCTTTTGCCATAGTGATCCTACTTCTGCTTACAGGTGTTTGTATTTTCTACCTGTCCTGCTCTAGATAAAGCCACAGCTACTATCCGGGCTTTTCTTTGTCTTTCTTATTGACAGTTAAGTCTGGGGTCTTGTGTAGCAGATGTTTGTCTGTTTCAATTCTAAAGTCCCAGAGCACTTTAGCTTTTTTCATTTTTGATTCATTCTATTTGTAGGTCTTTGTATTTTGTTATCTTCTCCAACTCCTTCTTTGCTATTCTGCTGTCTCCAGATACTGCCACATTCACTATCCAAACTTTTATGTTTTTCATTATGAACAATTGTTAAATCTGGGGTGCTATGTGACAGGTGCCTGTCTGTTTGAATTCTAAAGTCCCAGAATTCTTTCATTTTTGATTACTTCACCTTTTTTGTGACCCCACCAGTTTTCACTTGTAGGCAAATGGCATTTCTTGCAGATATTTCAAGGCACCTTTGCTGCTACTTGGTCATGCCATTGTTTGTAGTCAGTGTGCGTGATCTTCTTGCAGCCACTAACTAGTTGGTCCACCATCTAATTAGGTGATCCACTTCAGCTTCTTTGCAGAAGCAGCATTTGTTGCTATTTTTTCAATTATTCTATTTCTTATTATCATTTCTAGAAAGCAAAAAGTAGCGCTAAATAAATAAGGTAAGGGAGTCCCTGCGGATTTTTCTCCGTTAGTCATTGCCAACTATAAGGAATGCTGCTCATCTCTGTTTACGACCATTGAGCCGGCGCTGTCCGAAAACATTTCTGCAGTTGTAGGGCAAGCATGATAACACGAAATGTTGTTACAAAAGTGGTACCTGTTTATCTACTCACATTTGCATGCTTTTGAACTGCTAGAGTGGCGGGAGTTGGGGTGAGGACAGGAGCTCACCCTGTCACATGGTGCTCAGGTCTCAAACCTGGGCTGCCGGCTTTCCAGGCAACAAGCCCAGTATCTTAATTACTGAGCCACCATGCTGCCAAGCACTAAATAAATGCCTGAAGATAATTTATGGTGATGATTTTAATGTTTAAAGCCTAACACGTCATAAAGGCTGACTAGCCTCTCTCAATCTGAACCTGCCTGGACTTCAATTCAACTGAGAAGACTCTTGAAGGACCACCATTTGTTGAGCTCAAATGCTCTAGCCTGTGCTTTGTCTAGAACAGATCTGAACTCTCTATTTTTTTCACTTTCAGAAAATAAGTAAATAAGGTCATCTGCAGCCAGACTTCTTCGACTGCAGTAGCAAATATTTTAGTAGCTTTGTTTTAATTTTAATTCATTTTAGTACATATAATCCTTGATATTCAACCAAAATTAGGATCAGAATTCTATCATTAAGTCAGTGTGGTTGTAAGAAGAGTCAGCACGTGTCCAGATCTGATATTATTACCAAGATCATTAAGTAAATCACACAGTCACTACATGAATTGTGTGGTCATTCAGCAAATCTGACTTTCCCAATAGAATTTGTTTTGTCAAAAACTAGCTGAGAAGGTTTCAAGTCATGATTACATAACCAGAAGATGCTACAACCACTTTAAATGCATGCCATTTGCCAAACACCTGAATTGTAATTTCATGACTACAGGGGTAGTGCGATGGTTGTAATTTTTAGGATAGGTTGTAGGTTACTTTTTCCAAGGCTGTCATATCTGTGAATCATTGTTAAACAAATGGTTATCAGTGGAAGACAACCTGTAGCCATTCTGAGAACATGGCTTTAAAAAAAGTGTTATAAATAACATGGTAAATAAATACATGGATAAACATTAAAGGTAAAGGTTCCCCTCACACATATGTGCTAGTCATTCCCAATTCTAGGGGGTGGTGCTCATCTCCGTTTCAAAGCTGAAGAACCAGCGCTGTCCGAAGACGTCTCCGTGGTCATGTGGCCGGCATGACTAAACGTCAAAGGTGCATGGAAAACTGTTACCTTCCCACCAAAGGTGGTCCCTATTTTTCTACTTGCATTTTTTTACATATTTTCGAACTGCTAGTTTAGCAGAATCTGGGACAAGTAACGGGAGCTCACTCCGTTACGTGGCACTAGGGATTCGAACTGCCGAACTGCCAACCTTTTCTGATTAGAATCCTGCTGTCATTTCCTAGTTTCCTCACTTCATCTCTTTTCCTAGGGACGATCAAACTGGTTGAACTAAACAAACCGGGATTCCTAACTAAATCATGGTTATTTCAACCAAGGCCAGGTAGACGATGCCCTCTCATCCCACGTCTGCAACAATCTATGCTTAAGGATCTTATCATGTTTGTTTCTCCAGCCAGGATCACAATCGGAGAATGTATTGCAGAAAATATTCAGATATTCGCCGCTATTGCAAAATTTCTTTCTCTGGCAAAACATTTTAATTGGCTTTGGTTCTGATAGGAAATCTTGAAACGTTAGACCGGTGACGTCCCTCCCTGTTATTTCTGAGTTCCCAGCTTAATCCTCTTCTTCTGTAGCTTTTTCATAATGCTTTTACATCATTCGCTGATTCCTGGCTTTCTATAGCAGCTAATTATGCAGAATTTCTCAAAAGCCCATTGAGAGACGGAATAAACGATTCCAGCTGCTTCTGTTTTTATCCTTCCTTTCGGGCTGGCACTGAAATACTAGCAACTCCTTTGGAATTCATTGGGACTTACTCAGAAGTATATTCACAGGAATTAAAGACCCAGTATTTGGGAGGGAGGGAAAAACAACAAAGCACGAATATTTTCAAGCCATGTTTTCCTGCAAGAGAGCCTCTCGGTTCAGGCAGTGGATGATGGGTAGTGGCCGTTCTTCCCAGGTTCGTGAAAGGCGTTGGAGGTGATTGGTAACCAAGGAATCTGGAGGGGGGGGGGAATGTGTAAATCATTTGGATACGTTTCTCTACTCTGAATCAGAGATGGTTTCCTACCGGTTCGGACCGGTTCTATAGAGTAGGTAGTAAGCCGCTGGTGAAGTCACGGTGACATCATGGAACCGGTTCTGGTCCGTGGATGCCGC
>JANHFT010010581.1:0-20586 GCA_032467955.1 Pseudoxenodon macrops | reverse complement strand
AATAGAATAGAATAGAATAGAATAGAATAGAATAGAATAGAATAGAATAGAATATTCTTTATTGGCCAAGTGTGATTAGACACACAAGGAATTTGTCTCTGATAAATCAGCTCTCAGTATACAAGCAATTATATGTTATTGTGTTATTATAATCATAATAGCAAACTAATAATAATTATAATAATGATACAAATAAGAGAAGGTAGTGGAAGAGATGAGAAAGATAAAAGTAATACAGCCATACTATGTGGGTAAATATACTTAGACATTAGGCAGTACTGTGGGAATTAGGTGTTCAGCACTCTGATGGCATGAGGGAAAAAACTCTGAGTGTAGTTGCTTTGGCATGCAATGCCCTATAGGGTCATCCCGAGGGGAGCAGTTGAAACAGTTTATGTCCAGGATGTGAGGGGTCTGTAGATATTTTCTCAGCCCTCTTTCTGGCTCGTGCAATATACAGGTTCTCAGTGAAAGGCAGGCTAGTTGCAATTGTTTTTTCTGAACCTCTAATTATCCATTGAAGTCTGTATCTGTACAGTTATAGAAGTATAAATGACAGACGCAATAATTCCTCTGAAGAACTCTGTGGAAGTGAATTAGCAGCTTCTTGAAAATTCATACAAATTTTCAAAAATCATGTTCTTTAAAAAAATTAAAATCTCAAAAATTTGTTGTGTAGTAGATGTGGGGTGTATGGTGAATTTCTAAAGTAATAGATGTGAGGTATATGGGGGAAGTAGAGACAGCAAGGTCCCAGTTCTGTCTTCCAGGCAACCTTTCTTGGACCCCCCAAGTATTATGCTGCTTTCCATCATGCCTGAAATAGAATTCAACTAGGGATTGATTAGTTTCTGTGGCTTAAAACAAAAGAGCCAGTTCTTTGCTTCAGATTCAACTAGTCTAATAAGGGGACTGTTTTGTTCAAGCAAAACAGTCCCCTTATTATCTTCTGTGGTAAAAAGTGATGAACACATCATGGCAGTGAGATAATCAGTAAAACTAAATTCTGTTTTATCTAGAGACTGTTCACAAACGTAATTGATAAATTGTGTAATCTGCTTTTTACAAGCATTTCTTTTCCACATCAGTACATTATTGTTAGCTGATTCTATAGCATCTTCTTTTAGCATTGATTCATTCTTGCTGCCTATCAGGCACAGAAGAGCACCGAATAGGAATATGTTAGTGCAGGTTGGACTCCTCTTTTGTTATTCATATTGGTCGTATAGCCTAGCTCAGCATTTTCTTATATGCTGTTTCTAACCTCGCAGTACCTTGTATCAACATAATGCAAAGGAGTTGTACATTTGCCAAAAGATGTTCTGCCTGCAGCAATCATCTCTGCATTATACCCTTCATTTATTTAACAGGCAGTTTTCATCTTCGTACTCTTCCCTTGGTCGCGTGTGTGAAGAAATAGGTTCCAGCAGACTCCTAATAGTATTTTCATAAAAAGGGTTGTAAGAGGTGCTGAGCTCACGTATTGTCTTACAGGTTCTCAGTGATTCAATAATCGCTGTGATTAAATTGAGCTAAGAGTTTCCGAGCTGAAATGCTTAATCAGGGTGATGCGAGACGGCGCTGGAAAAGACACCTAGCAGAAAAGTTGCACACAAATAAAAGAGAAGGTTTTCAATGTGTGCTGCTGTAGCCTTGCTTTAAAATCTTAAAACCGTGAAAACATAAAACACAGAGTGGAAATTATCTTCTAGCCTTTTGATTTTGTAATTTATAATTAAACACATGCTATTTTCAAGTTTCTAAGCTGTCATAATTCCCTCTCCTGTCCCTCCTCCTCTCTCTCATTTTTTTCATGCATGGTGCAGACATGAATGTCAATCATACACACTTTAATGTTTTTGTTCAAAATTCAGGGACGGAATTTCAAGTAGCTGTCAAATATTTGATATTTAGCTTTAGTTACTGCAAATGTGGCCCCAACAGAATAAGTTGCTCAGAGTTACCCTGTGGCAATAGATAAATAGATAAATAGATAAATAGATAAATAGATAAATAGATATGCAGTTTCTAGCAGCTCATTAGTTGATTTATATATTTATGCAAGAATTATGAACATACTTTCACAATTTTGCAAAATCATATACGGGGACAATGCTCTGTGATCCATCTGTTCACATTATTGTTTGTAAATGTTCAGTGAAGGCAAAAATAAGTATCTATTCCATTTTTTTTCTTTACTTAGCTGTGTTTCTCAACCTTACTTAGTTGAAGTCCACATATCTTAAAGTTTCCAAGGTTAAGAAACACTTGCTAGGATGTGTGCATGTTTCACTGCAGTCATAGACCCTAATGTCAACTTATGTATTTAGTTTGTATGCTTCTGATTGTTATGAGAACGTAAAGCAATAAAACATCCATGATTTAAAAATTATACAATATTCAAAATATATTGCCAATATGACAATATATTATATTAACAACGGTAGGAAAAACAAGAAAACAACAACAAGAACAACAAACAACTTCTGGAAGGCCACATGCTAGCTAAAAAGAGAGAGTTCTACAGCAGGTGTGTCAAACATGTGTCATCACGACAGTGTCATGTGACATATTGGGACTTTTCCCTCCTTTGCTAAACCAGGCGGGTCGGGACCAACACATGACACATCTAGCCCGTGGGCCGCAAGTTTGACATTCCTGTTCTAGAACATACAGTGTCATGTTGGAGAAATAGCATTTTCTGATTTTAGCTCTCCCTAGTACATAGAAATGGGGCACCAGCAGGAAACCTCCCCTCCTCCAGAAGGATCTCACTTGGTTCAAATGATTCAGCTGGAAGTAGCAGTCCTGGAGGTATATTGGCACTAAGCCAATATAGGGCTTTCTCAATCAATACTTCCTGTTTGAATTGCACCAGGAATTTATTGAAAACTAACGCAGGAGATGCAAGATAGGAGGAACTGTTACATGCGCTCCCAAGTTTGGCTTATGGTCACTCATTCACACATTCACAGCCCTATAAAACAGCTACACTCATAACAGAATAACAGTTTTGGAAGGAATCTTCAAGGTCTTTTAGTCCAACCCTCTGCACCCATCAGTCCATCACATAGTCCAATCACAATCCATCCCAATTCGAGACATCACTTCAACCCACTCCTCCTCCAGGTGCAGGAATACCATGACCTTGACTGAAAAGAAGAATGCTGTTATGGCTAACTACATTCTCTCTACTAAATCCCCCCTCCTAATTTCCCAGGCACAAGAAGGTGGCAGCGTGGAAGCTTCCAGTGTTAATATGGCTTCCAGAGCTGACAGGCAGATCCTGCCCAAAGTGAACGTATTAGCTGAGCATGTTGATGTAAACCTAAGAAAACTCTATAGATCAATTAAGGAGCCAAAGCTTCAATCACAATTTGTACATGTGGCCAGTCATCAACCTTCCGGACTGGGAAGAAGAAGTGATGAAGTAGTGCATTATATAATTTCTTTCCTCCCCAAACAAATTCTTCCCTGAGCTGCCTTGGAGACTGAGGATTTAGAGAACCTTAGAGCGTTAAAAATTGCATAGGGATAGTGGTGGGGAGTGGGCAACAGGATCAAAGTAGTTTGCCACTGAATTCTTGAGAGTTTCTCAGGGGTACCGGAAACCATAGGATTTCCTTTTTCAAAATCAGCCACACTCAGCTAAGCATTGCCTCAGTCAGTAATTACCAAATAAACATACAGAGTGCAGGTAGTCCTTGACTGTAACCATTCATTCAAAGTTACAATGGCACTGAAAAGAGTAACTTATGGCCATTATTGACACTTTTGACCATTGCAGCATCCCCATGGTCACATGATCAAAATTCGGACACTTGGCAACCGGCATGTAGGTATAGAGGTTGCAGTTTCCAGGGTTCATGTGATCACCTTTTGTGACCTTCTGACAAACAAAATCAACAGGGAAGCCAGATTCACTTAACAAGTGTGTTAGTAAATTAACAATTGCTGTGATTCACTTAACAACTGTGGCAAGAAAGATCATAAAATGGGCAAAATGCGCTCAGCAACAGAAATTTTTGGGCTCAATTGTGGTCATAAGTTGAGAACTACTTGTGAGTTGTATGGCTGAAGTCATGCTCATAGTCCAACAAATTTTCCAAGTGTGATAATCTAAAATGCAGCTACCTGCTTGGTCATACATTTTTGTAATCACTTTGTGGTATAATCAGTAGGAACACTGTATTTTGCATATGTTTGGCATAAATTTGTTTCTTGTGGCTTAGCATAATCAGTGTTCTGAGACAGGTTTCAAATTTTTCTACGGCTCTGAATCGAAATCTGAAATATATGCATACAACAGCAGAAAAAGATTAACTTTATACAGGTAGCAGAGTGTTTAAAGAAAGAAAGAAAAGGAAAACAAGGAAGATTAGTTTGTTAAATGTCTGAGAATGTATTTCTGATCAAAAATATATGTTATGCTGAGCCAATATTTGCTTTTCATTTCATCCAAATAATGTATAAATAGGAGAAAGAAGTATGTTGATTTTGACAAGACAAAGTCTAGAATAAAGTGAATCGACTTGAGTAGTGGAATGTTCTGTGTGAATAGGGAATTGAAAGTTGGTTAATAAATACAATGGCTGATATATAATGGAAGTAAAATTTGATTTAGAATAAATGGATTTTTAAAAATATATTTAATCTATAAATAGTCAAAACAAAACCAGTTGTCAAATGCAAGCAATAAATACACAGAGATAAATCTAAAAAATAGGAGGAGGGAGAGCTGCATTTATTGCTTGGACATTGGGCTGATCCCTATCTTAGTCCGAATGTTTGCTTTTCTTTGTTTATTTTGCATTAAAGGCTTACCACATACAAAGGAGGGAGAGTTAGCGGAAGTGTAAAACAACTTAAATATAGAGAGATGTTACTTAAGAGATACTGTATATGGAATAAAACAAGACATAGAGTCAAGAATGCTGAATTAATGTGGATTGAATGGACATGTGATTTATCAAGTACAAGAAAAATTATATTGAGATAGTTTGATAATAAAGAAAGAATGCAGAAAAAAAATCACATTGCAAAAGAAATATATGGAAGAAAGAATGAAGGGGAAGACCAAGAAAATTCTAATCAGGTTGAATTGAGGAATAGGGTTGTATTACTTTGTGTGCTGCTCAGGATTGTGGCTATAGTATGGGATGCAGCAGAGGTGGGTTCTTGTTCTTTTTGCTGCCAGTTCGCTCAGGGTCGCGCCTGAAGCGCGCACGTGCGGGGCAATAAAAAATAGCTTCTGCGCATGCAAAATCCAAAATGGCAGAGTCCATGAAGACACCGAAGGAACCGGCTCCATGATGTCATCGCTGAGTTACTACCGGTTCTAAAGAACCGGTTAGAACCGGTAGGAACCCACCTCTGAGATGCAGGGGTATATTACTCTTTTAAATCTGGCTGAATAAATACTATTAAGAACACTGGTATTCTGATGCTGAGGTTCTTACTATGTATTCTCCCAAAAAAAACCTTTCATACTTTTGCAATAAAGTATCAGATTTTAGCTTCTACATTTGCCTTTACACAATAACTGACGGCTGGAGACATAGTAATTTCCCAGGCAAATGAAATATACACAATTTAAAAAAGTTTTTCTGGGTTGTGCACTGTACCTTGCACAATAATATACTTTTTTTGGAATGACTGGAAAGTTACAGTTCAAATTGTTTTGGGAACATGAGAAATCATAATAGTCATTGCTGAATGACCTAGCAAATAATAAAGCATGTTCATTGCTGAGTAATCTGTGGGTATTTAACCATACAAATTTCTCTTTGTATTAAGGAAGAGTTCTCATGGCAGCAAAGAAGAATAAAATAAAAGTGATATACTTTTTGCTGGATGTGATGTACTCAAGAATTTATTTGCTCTTTCAATCTTATATTGCTTTGTAGAGGAAAGTAAAAATGCAGTTGTTGAATTTCTACTTTAAAGAGTTCGTGTTCCAAAAGTAGATCACAGATTTAAATGGCTGGGGAAAATACACTTTAATGTAAGTTATACTTTCTATTAGTGGAAATGATTTTGAGGATAGAACAAAAATCTGCCTGCAGCTTGATCAAAGTAAGAACAAAAAAGTAGCATACATCACTTTAGATTCATTTTCTAAGCTTTTCATATTATCGGGAAATGGTACTCCTGGCTGAATTATACTCTGATTTACATATTGCATTGTAGTTGCCTATTGGGAGATTTATTTATTTATTCCAATTTTGGCATCACCCAATGCCAGAGTGATTCAGGAGAGCTCACAATGTAAGAAAACAGAATATAAAGACAGTATAATAAATACATACAATATATATTAAATGTCTCTACAAGGGAAGGGACCTTTTCCCTACCTCAAGGCCTGCAGGGACTTACAGGTCCTTAAGTCCTTCTGGAATGCCGAGATTGGACTTGTCCAGAGGACCTGTTAACAGTGGGCAGGCACCATTGCAGAAAAAATGCCTTTCGTGGGTGAATACAGTTTATGTATCCAGAGAGAAAATGAGGTCAGTCTAGGAAAACTTGGGCCCAAATACTTAAGGAAGATCTTAAGATTATTACTGTTCCTTGGGACAATGCTGAAGAAGATGTGAATGAGTGAAACTGCTGGAAAAGACTTGCTGCCCAATGTGCTCTACACAGAAGAGGATGATGATGATAACGACAATGTACTAGTTTTCAGTTACTGATCAAACAGGTAGTCCTCAACTTAGGACCACAGTTAAGCCCAGAATTTATGTTGCTAAGTGAGAAATTTGTTAAGTGAGTTTTGCCCCATTTTATGATTTTTCTTGCCACATTTGTTCAGTGAATCACTGCAGTTGTTAAATTAGTAACATGCTTTCTTCTGTGGGGCATATATATCCTAGCAGGCACTTTTGCCCCCCAATAATGAAGTGTTCTGTCTTATTATCTTTTTTTTTTTATTGTAAAGACTGGTCAAAAACCATAATAAAGATGTTTGGATTGATTTGGTTTTATATTTTCCCTTCTGATTCTGAGCCTCTGAAGGGATATGTCCTTATCCCGTAGACCCAATCTTAATTTACCCACATAGAAGGTAGAGCCTTTTAAAGCATTTTATTGGAATACTTGCAAAGTTTTCTTCCTGACATTGTTTTTAGTACTGGAATTTTTTTTCTCTTTCTTTTGCTTTTGGAAAACCAATATAGGCTTCATCCTTTCCAGGAAAAGCAGTTGGAAGTTCTTCATTCCTCAAAAAAAAACCACAAACTATTCTGACTTTCTTCTAGTCCTTCATCTGAGAGTTGTGTTACAACAAAATTCTGCAATGAAATCAGCTTACAGGCAATTTTTTGCCCAAATTCCGCTCCAGTTCATTGATATTTCATTTTCTCTTTTTTGTTCAGAACTTTGGTATTGTCTCTCAACCACTGTATTAATCATCCAAATATCTTTGTAACCCACCACTTAACTTTCCTTTGCTCGGTAAACATGTTCTTTTCAGATTTTTTTAAAAGCTATTTTTCATTCTTTGAATTTATCTGGTTATTTCTGCTTTTATTAATGCTTCAGTTATTTATTTATTTTTGACAAAGTGGGTGGACATTATAATTTTCTATAATTTCTTGTGTTCTATTGATCTCTTGTTCAGCTTAACCCACTGGAAATCATTCATCTATTATTATTTTTTAAAGGGGTGTCTTCCAAAGTTTTATTACTTGCCATATTATATCTATCATCTCATTCTTTTATTTATTACCACAGTGTGTGTGAAATATATTCTTCCTGATATAGAAGATAGCGAAAACTTTTAAGATTGCAGTGCTACAATTAATTGTTTGATGATTTTTTTTCATATCAGTTGATGAACCCTAACTTTGTGTAATTACATTTAGCAATATTTAAAACTTGTTCTGTGATAATATGTATATGCATACATGGAGATCAAGTTCTCCACAATGCACTTACCATATAAGAAAGCTGAAGATTAGTGGGTGGTAGTGTATTGAATTTCATACTTTTGTGCAAATGGAACATTAAAGCAAATCCCACAAAATGCAAGGAATTGAGTACTGAGTGCATGTATTTATTTATCAGCTGCAGCTACATGAATTTGCACATAACTAAATTGAGAATAACAAGTGCACCTGTATATTATCTTCTGTCAAAATATGTCATGTATTATTACTTTACAAGATCCAGATTAGGCATACTAATAAAGACTAACAAATGGCAATGGAATCTCATAGCTTCCCCAAATGTTGACAATTAGGCAGAGAAGTACGACTGTCAGTCTACATAGACTGGACATCTCTTTGTTGTTATTTTGTTGCCTTTAAATGGAATAACAATAGCAAGTAAAACCAACAGAAGGGTATTCTTTAAAAAAAGAAGAAGAGCACAGTGACAACAAACTATATCAAGGGTTTTCATATATGCATTTTTGAATGTAAAGTTTTACACAGCATTTGTAATAAAGGATCATTGTACAGTATTTTACCATAATAATTCTTGCCATGCTGTATGTCTGTAATATAAAAGAAACTTCTATTTGTTTTCTTTGAAATCTAGTGGTTCTCTTCAGAGATGGGTTCTGAATCTTCTTACTGCCGGTTCACTCAGAGTCGCGCCCCGAGCGCATGGATCAATCAAAATGTAGGTTCTGCGCATGTGCAGAAGCAAAATCCAAAATGACGGCACCCACAGAGACACCGAAGGAACCAGCTCCGTGACATCATTGTAGAGTTACTACCTGCTCTATAGAACCGGATAGAACCGGTAGGAACCCACCTCTGGTTCTCTTAGAGCTCAAGCATTTCCTTTATGGAATACCATAAGTACATACACATTGATTATACTCTTTCCTTAGCACATTCATTATTTTACCTATTATTTGGCTCTTCTTATTACCCACTGGCCTTCTTTCATTTTGAGTATCATTTTATAGCATAAAACGGTGCTTAATTCTCTAGTTAAGTATACATACTGGTACATGCATATATACATAATGTACATACACTTCATGCCTGCATAACTTTACTTCAGTGTAAGATAATATTATTTGTGAATTACTTTTAATACCCACATTTTTAACAGTGCCATAAAAATAGTTGTAGCTTTTATGCCAGTGTAACATTTTCATATATAATCCCCAGAAGACACAAATATATTCTTAAATCAACTATGGTTTGCACAAGTATTTCAAACTACACAAAAATAGAAATCTTTTTGCTGTTTAATCCAATCTCACTTTCTATTTGCCTAGTTCCCCTAAAAACATATTCATTAGAGCATTGACAAAGAGTTGGAAATATATAGACATTATCTTGTTTAGCTTTGGGATGTATTATATTTAATATTACTTTTTTCTTTTCTTTTTAAAATCACATTTCATTATTTCCTCTTTTTCATCTAGCTGCTTTAGAATTACTCTCAAAATGTCAAATAACATTTCTTCTTTGTTAGTAATTTTGTTCATGTTAACAACCATATTATACCGTAGTACAGAACTTGATTTTTGAAGTCCTGTTATATAATAAAGAAATTTAGTGGAACAAGTAAGCTTTGTTCTGAGTTCATTGTTTTTAAGCTTTATCTATACACTTCTATCACTAATAAAGGCAAAGATTGATAGCTCAGGGTTGAATATTTGTAGCTCAGGCCCCCTCACTTCTATCACTTTAAAATATTATTTTGTATTTTCTTTTAACATGTACACATATAGTCCAGAATTTTAGAAAACTTATATGTGAATAATAACTATACTAGTTTTCTTTTTATTAATTGAATATTTCTGCCTTTAGTGCTTTTACACGCTCATGTTAAATATATTTGCATGGGTCTTTTTTTCAGAAATCTACAAATCTGTAGGGACTTAGTTTTATTTTCAGTTGAATATATACCTGTCAATGTTAGATGCTGACCGTCCCCAGCGTGGCATTTTCCAGGCCATTGATCAAGCTGGTAGAAACATTTAACTCCTGCTCAAACTACCAGTGTATTTGGAGATGTAGGAGAAGAACTGGTAGAACCTGGGGCAGAGTTAAAAAAAGTCATCAGCCTAGAATCCCTACATAGCCACAAACAAACCATGTCCAACCTCCCTTGAATTATCTAAGCCCAATGAGTTGTTAACTGTTAGTTGAGAAGTATCTTGTGCATAGACATGATTGTTAATAAATCAGTTTAATTGGACCTTCACATGTAGACCTCATCTTTCATGTCTGACAGGAAATGCCAAACTTACGTAGGTTGTTAAATACTATTCAGTTCATTTCATTAATACAGTTTTGTCAACTAACCTTAACTTGTTACTTTCAATCTTGCCCTTCCCAGCAATTTAAATCTTCTATTTTTCCAAAGACGTGGACTCTGGAACTCAGACAAATGTCTTTAAAGCTTAAGAGAATTGTGTTCAATTCATTATGTTTAATATTGTTTTACATATTTAAACATAGGCACAGCTACATTTAAAAAAAGTATATTTGACATGTCAATACGCACTGCATCTCATATTATTTAACATGTTAAAGAGATAATTAGTGAACTTGTATAAACATTAAATTGTTCAGAAATTTATAATTATAAATTCTGAAGTCTATTTTAAAAATGAATTGCATCACAACATTGGGAGAATAACCATGACTACTATGTTCTTAGATTTTTTTAAATACATTTTAATGGAGCTTTTGCTGAATATTGTCATTGCATATTCATTACCAATGGTCTCTGAGTTTGCTGACAGGAGTTTTTGTCTTTGCCAGGATTCTGCAAAATTTCCTAGGGGCGCTTCACATTAAAGATTAGATTGAATCACATTGAAGCTGAATTATAATTCCATTGGGTGACTTTGGCGATTAAGTAGATTTTCTGCTGCTCTTGGGATTTTTATAATGTACAGTTTTGCAATTTTATTTCCATATATGGAGAACACAGAGGATGTGAACAGTGCGAGATGGACAGCTGACTAATACATTTTATTACTGTAAACTCTCAACCTATCAGAATTCTTTTGAGAGGGCAATACTAACCTTGCCTTGAGCTCCATTTACTTTTTAACTCCCCCCCTTAATATGGGAAATCTTAAATTTGCTTGTTGTTATGGGAGTAGGATATTATACCCAGTGGTGGGTTTCAAATTTTTTTACTACTGGTTCTGTGGGCGTGGCTTGGTGGGCATGGCTTGGTGGGTGTGGCAGGAGAAGGATACTCTAAAATCTCAATTCCCACTCCACTCCCAGGGAAGGTTACTGCAAAATCCCCATTTCCTCCCAATCAGCTGTGACTCGGGAGGCAGAGAATAGATGGAGGTGGGGCCAGTTAGAAGTGGTATTTACCGGTTCTCCGAACTACTCAAGATTTCTGCTACTGGTTCTCCAGAACTGGTTAGAACCTACTGAAACCCACCTCTGATTATACCTCTATGCTGGTTCACAAAATCTTGCCCGTGATGGACAGCAGTGAGATACCTCTGTAGTTTCTGCAGTCTGATTTGCTTCCCTTCTTTTTATAAAAATACACGATGATGGCATCATAAAAGTCATCAGGCATCTGCTCGGTGGACCAACGTTTTCCATGATGTCTTGGAATGTCAGCAAGGTACTTTGTAGATCTCACCATTCTGCCTTGTTGCTTTATTTCACTCTTCTTCGAGATCATTTATCTTGATCTCATCAGTACAGGGATGCAGGTCTAGAGTAATTAAGCCAAGTTTGGGAAGCACTGTGTTAATGCCTTCAATTCTTTTTTGACTACTGGTGACTGGTTGGACAATTTACTGGAGTTTTCTTGACAAGATTTTTGGAGGTGTTTTGTCCTTGGCTGCTATTACCTAGGGCTGAAAGAGAGCAACTGACTCAAAGTCACCCAGCTGATTTTATGCCTAAGGTGGAACTAGATAGAACTCATGGTTTCCTAGTTTTTAAACTGGTATCTCAACTATTACACCAAACTGGTCCTTTACATACTGTACATACATCCTGAAGGAAAATGAAGCCGCTGTTAAGTGTTGTTTTACATATCATTCATAATATTGGCTTACAAAACTCAATTCAAATATAATAAAACTACCATAAATAAAATAGTCTTCTTTTCTTTTATTTCAATATAAGCCGGAAAAGAACAATTTTTATTTTTTTGCTGTCTTGGCTCCTCATAAATTTCCAGTTCAACTGTTATGATGATAGCAACTGATATCATGATTTAGACAGTTGTTTGTGCAATGATATTGGAAATCAGCTTGATTTCCTATTATAATTATTTTCAACCTGTAGTAAATTCACATAGGAGTTCATATCCTAAATATCATTTTTAATTATTACTGACTAGGAATGACATGGGGTGCACTACATTTTTCATTAACAGCTGCAAAATTACTCACTGTGGTATCTTAATTTGTTGATGATCTGACACAAAAGATGCTTTATTTAATTCTGAGGACTAGTTTCATATCCTTCTATTTCAAATAGGTTGTTGCCTGACTGCTTTATTGATACAACAAATGTAATACTTGTATGCGACTAAGAAAGTTTTCTTTAAAAAATAATTCATGCAGGTATAATTTTAGTTTATTGTAATGGGAAGCTTGGGAAGCAAATTCTACACAAGAAAATATTTCAAAGAATTGCCTATTACACTTTCCAATGGAAGTTATTCCAGAAACAGAAGTTAAATCTTCAATTAATACATATATTTCAGATTTACATATTCTTCAATTGTGCTGTTAAAGTTCTTTTAATACACTCTTTAATTTCCAAATATGAAGAAAATGCCCAAATGACTATGAACCATTTTGTATAAAAATAGTCTGTATAACTCTAAAACATTTAGATATATTTATGGAAATATTATGCTCTGTGTTTATTTATATGTATAAATATGGCAAAATATTGTCTATAAATTCATTGTTGGAACAGAATTCTAGTTCCACTAGAGTCTGCCAATATTTACCATCACAGCTGTGATTTATCCAGGTGCACATTCTCATTTAACTGTAGTTATATGTATGGGCAAATCTGTTCAGCATTATAAAGTGTGAGCTTATGACATCCAAGCATTTATTTCCCTAGGTTAACAATTAATCAGAGAGTATAAGAAAAAGAAAAAAAATGAAAAAGTTACCAATTTCCATTTGACGACACACTTTGAATGAAATGCACAAATAATTGTTTATATACTTAAAATTTAGCACCAGCATCTTGTGACATATATGGTAGTTCATAAGATCAACATTGAACAATACTATATATGGAATGACAGGAAACTGAATGGAGGGGAAATATTTTGCAAAGAATACACAGGCTATTAGATAAATATAATGTCTCTTTTCAGAGGCATTTAAAATACAATAGTCAGGAAACAGCTTCTACCTGTGTCAATGTGTCAGTTGATTTGCTATTAATTTTTAATGTGACATATTTTAGATTATTCAGTTTATTCTATAGTAGTTACATTCTGAATTTGGAAACATTTTAAAGCTTTCTTTTCTTAATATATGTGTAGAACTGAACTGCTAATATGTAACTGTTTTAATCCATTTCTTTTTTAATCTGGCAAAAACTTCTTTACCCAATAAAATAAAACTCTAAAGTTATAAGCATTCAAAAGAGCATTATTAACTGTTGCTGCTTTATGATAAGATTATTTTAGCCACAGCACCAGCATTAAATATTACATTGTACATTGTCTGCAATTTTATTCTGCTTTAAAATATACTTCTTGGCAAATAGTTGATTATTAAATGTAGAAAGCACACAAACATTTAAACAGATGGAAAGAGGTGAGTTAATAAATTGAATGTTAGGGACCTGACTAGGTAGGATGAAGCAGAATAGAGCTTTCAGGGACCTTGGAGGTCTTCTAGTCCAACCCGCTGCTCAAGGAAGAGCCCCTGTACCATTTCAGACAGGTGGCTTTCCAGTCTTTTCTTAAAAACCTCCAGTGATGAAGCATCTCCAACTTCTGAAGGCCAGCTGTTCCACTGGTTAATTGTTATCACTGTGAGGAAGTTTCTCCTTACTTCCAAGTTGCTTCTCTTCTTGATTAGTTCCAATCCATCATTTCTTTTATTTATTCATTCATTCATTCGTTTGTTTGTTTGTTTGTGTATTTATTTATTTTAGAAAAATGATATTTCCGCCTACTCACCCATGGTGACTCAAGGTGGATTACACAATATAATATTATATTATAACAATATTGCCTTGTGGTCCTTTGGGAAATAAATTGATGCCCTCTTTGTGGCAGTCCCTCAAATACTGGACTACTGCTATCATGTCAACACTAATCCTTTTTTCTACATAGTCATACTCAATTCCTGCAAGCATTCTTTATATCTTTTTGTTTCCAGGCCTTTAATCATCTTAGTTGCTGTTCTTCGCACTTTTTCCAAAGTCTCAACATCTTTTTTGTAACGTGGTGACCAAAACTGGATGCAATATTCCAAATGTGGTCTTACTAAGGATTTATAAAGCAGTACTAATAGTTCATGTGATTTTGATTCTATGTCTCTGTTTATACATACAAGGATTATATTAGCTTGTTTGGCTGCTGGATGATTTGTGTGGGTATCTGGGTATCTGAGAAACAATTTCCCACCATTAGAACTTTCTCTAGAGAGTTTGGTCTTCACATTATTGTCAGGTATGAAATAATTTGAACCTAGTCATTTGTGCTTCAAATGAGAACTCTGGGTTGATTTGTTCAATGATCCATTTGCTTATTGTCTTGGTTGTTCACGATGTTCTCAGTAATCTTCTCCAACACCAAAGTTCAAAAGCACTTTTCTTACACTGCTTCTTCAAAGTCCAACTTTCACTTCCATAGAGTAGCACAGGGAATACCATGACTTGCAGTGGTCTGATTGGTTTACCAAGTGATAGACAGGGCATATTTTTGACTACTACTTTCTTTAGTGTTGATGATTGATCCCAAAAGACAGACATTATCTACCTCATTGTGTCTTCATTGTCAGTTCTAAAGCCGCTTTTTGTACCTTCCGTCCTTAGTTTGATAATTTTAATATTTAATTTTAGTCCAATTTTTTTCACTGTGCTCCTTGACTGTGCTTCTTTAATTGAAAAATTATTATGGAAAAAATATCAATTAAATTTGCACACTGCACACTCTCAGTTTATCCTTTATATCCAGATTAGAGTAAACACACACCCAACAAAACAAAACATAGCTTGATGTTTATTTATTGTGTGTGTATTTGCTTTTGAGTCAGCCTTGACTCCTGGCAACTGTCTGGATAAATCCCTACAGTTTTCTTGGCAATATATGAGGATGTAATTGGAGAGAGATGATGTTCAGATAATGCCATGCCATGAAGGGCTTTAAAGGTTAAAACCTACACCTTGAATTGGACCCAGAAGCAGACTCTCACTCAAAGCCCAAATGACCAAGCTCAAATTTTCTTATGTTGGACACATTATGTGAAGACCCAACTTTAATGCTCTGATGATGGGAAAAGTGGAAAGAAATAGTGAAAGATTGACCAACTACAAGGAGGATAGTTACAGTAACAATGAATGTGCAGTTACAAGACTTGAAACCACAATTTAGGGGAAACATGTTCATGGAAATATATATATATATATGGTCACAAGGAGGTGAAAAGAGCTTGATGGCACATAATCAATCACAAAAGAAGTCATATACCTTTATGGAATATCCACAGCTATTAGAATTTGCTGAGCTCAACATCTGAAACAATGAGCTATTGATCCAATCAATTTTCTAAACCTACAGTATGCCATTGAAGTTTTTTGGCTTTGAGGGACAGATAAAGTGTACTATTCTATGTGACTTCCCATTATTTTACATGCCAGAGATTTTTACTTCTTTACGATGATTTCTGCAGAAAAGAAAAAGACACCAACAAAGAAGAGAGTAAGAACAAAGAAGGCAGAAGATTATGTGCCATAATTATTTTCTTTCTTTCTTTCATCATAGTGTTTAATTCAACCCAATTCCTTTTTAGAGACGCTCACTCTTTTAAAGAAGCCATTGAATTGACTGAAGTATACTTTTCTGATTCTAATAGGTCATAAAGCTTGCCTTTGAAGAATTTGAGCTGGAAAGAGGATATGACACTCTTACAGTAGGAGATGCTGGCAAAGTGGGAGATACAAGAACAGTTTTATATGTGTAAGTGCATTACATTATTCATTGGGAATTCTATTTTGCTTCTTTTTCCAATTCCTTAGACTACATAGGCAATGGTTTTTGTCCCAATTGTGTACTCAGTAAGTTAGAACATTTCTGTAGATTGAATAGAATCTTTGCAAAATTACAAATACCCCCAATACTTTTCCTAACTTTGTAACAATCAACTCTATTGTTTTTTCTGCAGTCTGACAGGTTCCAGTGTTCCCGATCTTATTGTAAGCATGAGCAACCAGATGTGGCTCCATCTACAATCAGATGACAGCATTGGCTCACTAGGATTCAAAGCTGTTTATCAAGGTATGTTTCAGATTGAATTAATAAAATATGTTATTTTAACATACATAAAACTAATACATCAGAAGTGGCAGCCATGTAAAGTCAATTACAATAGTATTCCTGTGAGGTGACAAGGGCATGAATGATTGAGAGCAAAGTCTATGTTCTTGAAATGGCCCATATTGGAATCCCAGCTGTCATTATATAAAGGCCCTCTTGACCATATCTTCACAGAAAGGAGCTCTGAGTCTGCATCCAGATTGTAAATCAGATACATATAAGGGAATGTTGCTTCAGCAAATATCCAAAATATACTATATTTTGCTTATTAAATCCATAACATTCTATCCTGCTACAATTCAATCTGAGAAGGTTTCTCTTCATCAGACCCTAATAGGTTCTGTTCATTGGGTCAGCATTTCTGCTGCATTTCCTGCCCAGCTTAGATATATAGCTAGGTATCAACTGCACAGTGATAATACCTCAATCTGTGCCTACAGATGACTTCTCCCAGTGACTACATGTCAATAAAACATCAGGAGCAAAGCGAGCAAAGGACTATGGCACCCCATACATTCCCTATGGATTGGCCCACTCACTACCACCAACTAGATGTAATCTTCAAGAAGGGGGACTACTGCTGCAAAGTAGGAACCTCCCCCCTGTGTTTGAAGAAAGACACCATGGTTGATGCTTTCAAAAGCCATTAAAAGATCAAGTAGGAGATTTGGTCCCACATCCAGACCTGACCAGAGACACCCAGAATAATCTATTTCATCCAAGACTCCTTATAATTGTAACCCAACCATTTTTGTCCTTTTTCATTGGAGATTAGTTAATAGATATCTAAAACAAATATGTTGAGCAATGCTTCTTGAGGAGGTGGGGCATTTCTTTCAAGGCAGGACTATGACTAATTGGCCATTGGAAAGGGTTTACAGTCTGTAAGGGCTACGGCCTAGAAGAGAAGGCAAGGAGAAAAACTTTCACTATTTTAAATATTAGTCTTGTACTCACTGATATTAAACACACATGTTTTACTATGGACAGTTGTTAGCTGTAGGTTATTAGAAGGTGATACAGTGGTTTTTTTTCTCTTCCATCCAGGATTGTCATAGCAACAAAGGAGCTTTCTTTCCCATATAAATGGATTGGTTCAGGCTGGGTATTTAGTTGGAGAAATTTGTAATAACTATTCATTTTCTGTGGTTTCAAAAGCAAAATGTATTTTCTGAGCTATTCTGTCCAAACCTACCTCTCCTTCTCCTCTTCCATTTTTGTTTTCATATCTTGGTATTCTGGGAAGGAACTGACTATTCAACTCTAAGAGAAGATGATTCCAGCAGGCTTCATTCCTTTAAGTGAAATATGGGATCATTTAATAAGAGATTGTAAAACCTAAATATTTATTTTAAATGGACATATAAGATAAGTTTATGGGTGTGTCATTCTGAAGAATTCATGATGAAGGCAATTCTATAAATAGAAAAGCTTTCAAAGGCCATCTAGCCTAGGAGTATTTTTTCAGTGCAAACAGCTGTTTCAAAGGGCCAATTTGAAACTTGGCAGGACAGCAGAAAGAGTTAAATTCCCTCTCCATACTTAATGTATTCCCAGTAATTATTGCCCTCAGCTGATAAAATCTATCTGTGTAAGTATGGATAAAGATGTCCTTGAGTTAAACTCAACTGTTGGTGATTGCATCCATTTCTTTTTCTTGACAGTGTTGTAGAATGGTTTGCCACTGGCTTCCCCCAATGAAGTAACTGCATGCTAAATGCAACAATACATTTATCTAATTAAAACAACAGCAACAATAACAACAACAACCTCACCACCATTTTCTCCCAGTTACAATTTCCTACTTCTAGGTTACAAAAAGAACTAAAATAATATTTTATTCAGTTTGTCAAAAATATATATGAGAAACTATGATTGACAATTCCACTCAGATGTTTCTCTGGAATTCCTGTTCAAAACACGACAGAATTGTAAACCAGGAAATATGATTGTTTGAGTCAATGTTATGAAATGAATTTATTCAAAAGGTAAACTTAGAAAGTATGAAATGTTTTTCGAAAGTGAATTATATCACAGTAAATACATTCTGCAATCATATAGAAACTTTTCATGAAAAGAGACTCCAATGCTTCAGACTATAGTCATTTCTGTGGGTTATTAATCAACATTGTTCTATTAACTATTATTCAGATACCACTTTTCTATTTATGGAATCACTTGATTAAAGCATATAAGCCTTATATTGGCTTGCTATTTTTTTATTTGAGCCACTAGGCTTAAAGCTGAATTCACCAGTTGATGTATGTGGTATTTCCTGTTTTATTTTGTTTTGTTTGAAACAGTATTTTTAATCAGTATTATCAGCCTTGATAATAGGTGGAAATCTGCTCTGTGTGTGTGCGTGTGTGCGCGTGCATGTGTGCGCGTGCGTGCGTACGCGTGCGTGTAACAGAGGGAAGGAGGGAGGGGGAGAGAGAAAGAGAGATGTCTGCTATACATCCTTTATCTGGTTGCTGATGTAAAAGATAAAGAAGTAGACATAGTTATATGAGACCTGGGATTATGAAGCCATATACCATATTAACATTTCAGAAATTATTAGAGGAGGGGGGAAAAGCTTTTTCTTCTCCCAGTATGCACAAATAAGCTTTCCATAAACTGTAATACAATATTTGCATCTGAGAAGAAGCAAAAATATATTATGCGATAGAATTTCAGGCTCTTTTGTCAATAGAAGTCTTTTTAAACTGTCAAATTCTAATTCTATGGCACCTGATGATAAAATGTATTTCTGTAAATCATATTTTGTATAATTTGCCATAGCTATTTAAGTAGCAGCAGGGAGTAAATTAAAGTAGATTTCCTTCGTGCTGTGCTGCTGGATTGCAAAAAATGAGGCTATTTTTAGAGGCACATTGAACATACGCTTTGCGTAAGATGGCTCATGCTTGTAACATTTGCACACAAATTCATCTTTGACACCAGAATGAGTTTTATTATATTTAGCACTATCAATTTCCCAGATTATAATAAGAATTATCAGAAAGCAATTTCTTCTTATCTAGAAAAAAAATATGTTAAGATTTTAAGCTCTATTTCTAGAAGCTCTGAAAAAAAATCAGAATAATAATATTATGTGATAAATGATGTACTGTTAAATTGTACAATGAAGGAAAAGTTAGAAAATTGATGTAAACATTTATTTGGTAATTAAAAGGTTTTTTTCTGCCTATTTTAACCTATTATAATCAAGAGGTATTAGTTTCAATATGATTATTTATTTAATAATATTGATCTGAAAAATGAACTAATGAGAAGGAAGATTTAGAAATTTTTAGATCAGATCACGGTTTAATTTTAATGCATTTTTAAAAAACCTATGCATTAAAAAAAATCCTATTAATGAATTGCTGGGAAGAAATAAAAATTAAAGTTGTAATGATGCCTCACCCTATAGTACATTTTCATTGTACTATGGCTATAGGTAGCCTTGTCCAGCAACTCTTTGCGAAGTATAATAATGTAATATCAAAGTAGATTTAACACAATCTTACTCAAAATTAAGAGAAAAACTAGTAATAGATGAAATACCTCAAAATAATACTTCTCATTTTTATCATATTTTTAATATGCTGGAATCAAAATTAGTTTCATGTTGTTGCTATTCAACTATAATATTGTATGCATATATGGTATAAATCAGTTACATGGAAAAGTTACATGTACAATATTTTAGCTTCCCTTTCTTTTCTAGCAGAGAATAGCATAATTCAAAGAAGAGTAAATAATCTTTTTGGATCAAGAGCAACATAAATATTTGTGCAATGTGCTGAAAGACACATTTAAAGAAATAAGCAACAGTACTTTGGAACAGTAAATGACTGAATGTTCAAAATGAGGGAAATGGGTATTACATATTCATGCGTGCACACAAACACACCTCCATTAATGGGTCTTTATAGAGTTGGAAGCATATACATTCACTCCCAGCACAGCCATGTGTTCTAACTTACCTTGCCGCCGGTTTGCTGCCTCCCACACTGTGTGGCCGTGCTTCGTGGGCGCGCGCATGCGCAGTAGAAAAAAGCCAAACCCCCCCCCCAAATGCCGAAAACAAGATGGCAATGCATGCGCAGTGCCGGAAACTCAGCTTCT
>JANHFT010010579.1:264208-283668 GCA_032467955.1 Pseudoxenodon macrops | reverse complement strand
CAGCATTGCCAAAAAAGCATTAAGAGTTGTAAACCTAATCTTGCATAGCTTCTTCTCCGGTAACATTGAACTGCTAATAAGGCATACAAAAATTTGCTAGACCAATTCTTGAATACAGCTAGTCTGTCTGGAATCCGCACCACATATCAGACATTAATACAATCGAACGAATCCAAAGATATTTCACAAGAAGAGTCCTCTACTCTTCTGCTTGAAACAAAACACCTTATACCACCAGGTTTGAAATTTTGGGCTTAGACCACTTAGAACTTTACTAACTTCGGACTGACCTAAGCGTAGTACATAAAATCATTGGTTACAATGTCCTTCCTCTCAATGAATACTTCAGCTTCAACCAAAACAATACAAGAGCACACAAACTTATAGTAAATGAATAAATAAATAGAGTTCCATGGAAGAAGCAGGGTTGGGAAATGGAGCTCAAGATAGAAGAAATTTCCTTGGAAAGAGGAAATCAAAATTGGAATTTCACAATTGTAAACAATTCTGAGAAGACAAGGCAAACCAGAACCAGTTAATGTGGGTCCACAAAGTTCAGGTTTTTTTACAGGTAAAGCATATAGGAGGAGGTAGAAAGGGGAACTAGACGAGTTAATTAGAACCCACAGTAGTAGCCCGTGATTATAAGGTTGAGGTCAGAATGAAATAAAGTTGGCAAAAGCTGCTAAGGTCTTCCACCAATATGTTCAATTTAAAAAGTTGAGAAAGAATTAGTGTACCAATTTCTCAGTCAAGAAGACAACATGGTGATACATAATGAGGTACTTTAGCTCAGTCTTTGGAAAAGAGGGCATGTGTTCCACCAAACAATTGGGAATGAAGGAGTAAAATTAAAACTTGAGATCGGGAAAAAAATGTTCAGGATTTTTTTCTGATTGACTTTAAATTCCTAGAACACGATGAAACCTGATGATATAGTTGCATTTGAGAAACCCTAGAGAGCAAGACTGTAGATTAGCAAATGTGTCTGTCTTCAACTGTGGGGGGAAAGGATAATTGGGGAACTATAGACTAATTTATCTGACACAAATACTTAGAGCAGATCAGAAAGATATTGAACTGTAGGCATCTTGAAAATAATGCAATAATTGCAATAATAAAAAAAAGCTAGCAACTAAGTGGCATGAAGATAAAGGTAAGACTAGATAGGGATTTGATAGCGTTCTTCATCACCAAAGTGGCTGAAAGTCAAATAAAATGTCTTTTTCATAATGGATATCCCACCCATAAATACATTTTTTTCATTCTTTCCTGATAACTGAGGTTTGCTTCAAAAAATCATCATTGAGAAGATCCTTTAAGCTGCTTCTAAAAGACAAGTGCTACTTGAAATGGTGTCTGCCATAGATATTCTTTCATGCCCCAGAAAAATATTCCTGACAGGTGGGCTTGCTTCATGCATGCATGCACATTTATGTTTGCTTGATTTATTCTTATTTGATTGCTTAACAGTTGTCTCTCAGCTGAATATATTAACTGTCTCCGTGAAAAAGAACTGTTTCAAGCTGACTGACAAGTGGAAGAGGAACAACCTAGTTGTATAAGTGATAAAACTAAAATAGATCATTCCCATCTGCAAATCATCAGCCAATGAAACAGTCAATGAGGCATGAATGCAAATGGGTCCATGAAATGGCTGCTAGTCTTTTGAGTTGATGGGAACAAGGCAACATAACGCATGTACAAAAGCTATTGATTTCTCCATGAAAAGCTGCTGTGGGATAGATTTACAGGACAGGTTTACAGGTAACTGTACTCTAACTACCGTATTAATATGTTCCTTATATCCAGGAGCACCAAACATCAATGGGGTCCCTTTAATGGATATTCCTTTTGCTTAGAGAACAGTTCAAAAAGTCAGTGCTATATTTCATAGAGCGGCTCTGGACACAGTAAATGAAAAGCTGAAAGACTGTAACCCAGAGTTGGGGACTAAGGTCAGAATATTTTTTCTTCTGTACTGAAGTGACTCCAACTGGCATTCAGGTGGACACAATCTGTGACTGCTCATGCCCAACCAGAAAACAAGATGTTCCTTGTTCAAATCTCATCTTGTCTGAAACAAACAAGATTTCAAGCAAGGAATTTATCTTTTGTCTTAAGCAAATGAATTAGTGTAACATCCCTGACATGTTTTAATTATAGCTTCTTCAGACAATGTTATTTTTATTTATTAAAAAAAATAAACAAATAAAGAAGAGATAGAGGAGCAGCTGGAATTGCTCAGGGTAAGGTGGCTAATGTTAATGATGTTTTTCCTGAGGCCTCCAAACAGGACTGAGGTCTTTTCAACCTCATCCATCAGAGAAACTAGATGAGATAGACAACATAACAGTGAATATATTAAAAGTCATAGGTTTTGCCAGAGGGGGGGGGGGAGAGAGAGAGAGAGAGAGAGAGAGAGAGAGAGAGAGAGAGAGAGAGAGAGAGAGACAGAGAGAGAGCAGAAGATGGGTTTGGATTAGGAATCTTTATTTTTCATTTAACTATTTCTGTGAAGGGTCAGAATTGGTAAACAATGGTCTTATTTCCCTGCACAAGAAAAATACTATTTTCCAACATGATTGATATTTCTGCTCATCCTGTGTCAGCAATACCCTCTTACAACCAGCACAGACCATGGAAACCAATTTTGCTTTAAGAAATTTACAAGCCTGAACAGACATTTGATTATTTACCCCCTCTCTTACCACATTGTCATCCTATGAAGACATTCTAATGAATATTACCATTCTTCTAACATAAAGGTAAGCAGTGTTCAGAGTCACATGTCACTTTGCAATTTCCCCCCCAAAATGATACAAAGGGAACTTTGAATTACAGGTAATTTTAAAAAAAATCATGTTTGCTCTAGCTTTGTTATTTTTATCAGTTTAGCCATTGTTGCACTACTTAAAGTGCAGGTGTAGTTTTGGAGTGAAAAAACTTGTCTCCTTTGGCTCCAGTAGGAAGAAATTATCTATATGACCAGGAGCTAGGAAGAAGCTCAACACAAACTGATTTAGCTGAAGCCTTTTGCTTTACTGTACAGTATCTCACTTCAATTACTGCATATTATTGTGTATAGCATAATATATTGTTGCAGATATAAGCTATGACTTCCACAATAAATGTCCTGAGCATCTAAACAATGACAAGTATATCAAGAGATCATCGCTTGAACAGTTACAAGAATCGGGTATGTCAAGTTTAATGAAAAGAAGGACTAGGGTGACATGATAGCAATGCCCCAATATTTAAAGGGTTATCACAAAGAAGAGGAGGTCAATCTATTCTCTAAAGCACCTGAAGAAGACTGGATGGAAACTAATCAAGGAGAGAACCAACCTAGAATTAAGGAGGAATTTGCTGACAATGAGGACAATTAATCAGTGTAATGACATTCCTCCAGAAGTTGTGACATGTCAAAACTGAAGGTTTTTAGGAAGAGATTGGGTAACCATTTGTCTGAAATGATATAGGCTTTCCTGCCTGAGCACAGGGTTGGACTAGAAGACCTCTAAGGTACCTCCCAATTCTGTTATTTTGTTATTCTTTTCTGTTAAAAGGAAATCCAGTTGTTTTAAATGTTGGTATAGGAAAAATCAATAGTGGAGCACTTTAAAAGAATTTTAAAAATTAAATTATATTAATAGTAAAAGAAATTTGGTTTTAAGATCAAGAAATAGAAGATGAAGACTTAACAAAAAATATGAAAATAGAAGATCAAACCGAATTGACCAATAACACGGGTTTTAAGATTGAGAAGAAAATAAAATATCTGGATATCATTTTGAGAAATACAATTTATATGTTATTTCAAAATAACTACATTAACACATGGAATCAAGGTAAAAAGAAATGTTAAGATGGGAGAAACTACAACTATATTGCTGAGGAAAATTTCTGTGTTAAAATGAATAGATCCTAGAATGTTGGGGCATTTCCTCCCCGCCCCCAGATACCTGTTTTGACAATTTATGTGTTATGTAAACAGTGGCAGAAGAATGTATATATGCAAGTGGGAAAAACCATGAGGTAAATATAAAGGTTTACTTGATTTGAAGTTGTAATTTTCAATTTGCTACTTGGTTTGGATGAGAGAGTGGGTGTTTTTGAGAAACAGAAGGCTTTTGGAGTTAGAACAACCTGAGATTTAGTGGCATGAGTATCTGTGGTAGGGATAATGTCAAGGTTAATGGGGATTTTAAAAATCATTAGGTTACATGTGCCATATTGAGAATATGGAATAAATCCAGGCTGTGCCTAAAAATACCTTTGTGGGTCTTAGCACAAGAAACATTTTAGAGAGGAGAATTAATAGATAAAAACAAGTGGCTAATGTATCATGATATACTAGAATTTTGTCAAGGAGTTTACTAAATAAAATAATGAGATGAACTGGTCACAGAGGGACATAGTTGTCAATGGTTTTCATATTTACAGCTGTTGGAAAGATTTAAACCAGACAAATATTTTATGGTTTTGAACATTTTAAGGTTGAAATTGATATAAAATAATGCACAAATGAAGAACATATGATTGCTAAAATGTAAACTCCTATTGAAATTTGAAACAGAAGAACCACAATATATGAACCACTTTCATATATTGAAAGAATATATGATAAATTTGGCTAAATATTTTGGTAATAATATCTATCTGGAACAATACGAAAATATGTGTTTGAAAGGATTGAAATCTACATCATACTTTAATCTTAAAGATAATTTTTATTATTCTCTTTAAGATTAAATATTATTAAAATGGCACATAATTTTATAAAATTATTTTATTATTTTTATAGAATTATGTACCATTAGTTTATGTCACCAAAGAAATGGACTTGAATGTATAAAGCCCCTTTATTTATGTGAACCACAAAGGTATTTTATCATGTTTGGTGGACATGTAAAAAGCTAGACAATTTTGGATTCAAATATGTATACTGATTCAGAGGATTTTAAGGATTAATATACAATTAAGATGAGAGGACTTTCTTTTGAGATGATGGATAAAGAGTTAGACAAATTCTCTAATTTGAAAAAAAAGTCATGGAGGTTTATTTTTGTACATAACAACTGCAGTGAGATTATTGAAGGTGCAAAAATGGAAAGATCTGGCAATACTTGCATTGGAAGAATGGTTGGTGAAATTTGCTGAGATGACCAAATTGACTTATTTATTAGAGAAAAGACAATATCTTCATTTATTGCTGACTGGAAACCGCTTAGGGACTTTTTACAGAAAAAAAGGATTTATAGCTCTGGTGATTAGACAAGATAGATGATAGAAAATGGAAAATATGTGTTATAATATAATGGGTTTTGCCATTATGACAATTAGCAGTTAAATAACATAAAGCCAAAATCTTAAGTAGCATGCTTGGATAGTCTCTTTAACACTTTCTTTTAGCTGTGAAATATTTCTTTCAAAGAACAATTAAAGCATAGCTGCTGGAAATATAAAGCATACTTTAAAAGCTGAAATAAAAGATAAAGGTTTGTATTTTTTCTTGTAACGTTTCCAAGGTTTAAAATTTTTAAACGTGTATTCTAAAATACATGTTTTAAAATTGCAGTACTGTATCTCCCATCCTGAGTCTTTCTTTTGTGGGGGACTTGAGAATCAGAATTTACTTTGCTAATCAAAAGTAAGCCCACTGGGTTCAATGAGAGTTACTCCCATAGTGTGAACAGAAGGACTCAGGTAAATCCAAGTTGGAAGATAACTACTTTGTGAAACCATTTCTCTTCAAATTGTCCAATGAATATTTAATTGAATCACAGTTTCTCCTCAGCTATACTTCACAGCATCAGTATGGCTCTCCTTTGCTATTTGGTTCATGCATATCAACTGCTCAAGGCAGGAAAAACTGCGGCCATCTTAACCCAGCTATTCTGTGCTTGGTTTGTTCATAAAAGAGGCAAAAATCACATTGCTAAAAATTGCTGTTTGCTTTACTGCTGGGTTTCAAAGCCAAGATCCTGAGAAATGAGGAATAACAATAGCACTTAGGTGTGTATACCGCTTCGTAGTGCTTTACAGCCCTTTTTAAGTGGTTTACAGAGTCAGCATATTGCTCCCCCAACAATCTGGGTCCTCATTTTACCGACTTCAGAAGGATATAAGGCTGAGTCAACCTTGAGCTGGTCAGGATGGAAAGAATCGAATTTCTGGCAATGTGAGCAGAGTTAGCCTGCAGTACTGCATTCTAACCACTGTGCCAAGATAGCTCTTGTTCCAGCATGGTCCTTATGGGTCCACATGAACCCACTTACTTGGAATTACCCATTCTTCCTATAAGAATCTTTACTTTAAGGAGGAGTAAATAGCTGAAACTATTATCAACCTATTTTATGTGTGTGCTTTCGAGTCCATGTTCATTCCTGCAGTTTTCTTAGCAAGATTTCAGAACGCCTCCTTTCGAAGGCTGAGAAACATTGAATGGCCCAAAGTTACACAGTTGGCTTTGTGCCTAAGGCAGAACTAGAACTCACACTCTCCCAGTTTGTAGCCTGATGTTGTCATCACAGCAGGCAACGCTTCACTGGGTGTGGGATTTATAGGGTTTACTGAGGCTGAATATTTGAATGATCAAAGTGAATTGAGAAAGGATAATACTAACTCTTGACTATTTATTTTTGAGATATTAGTATTGTTTATGTGCAACATTTCAATAGTCCACCTTCTTCTCAAAGTCTTTTGTTGTGCTTTGATTATGGAAAAGGGAATCATTTTAGTTTTATTCTGATCTCTATGTCACTATGAAGCTTGGGGAGGGGGAAGTACCCAAATTACAGTATCTTCCCATGGAGATATGTATGGAATCATTTTATATCCCTAATCCCATTATCCCAATGGGTCAGCCAAGAAAGAGTGACTGTTGTTCAAAATGCCTGCTTTATTTCAATATTATCTTAGACGTTTTTTAAAAATGGACAGTTTGTAAAAACAAAGTAATCTTTGTACTAGATCACAACTGTACAATTAAATAAAGTATTTAGGCATCCACGGTTTGTTATGCTATGCTGATCCAGTGACTTGTTTGCATTTCCTCTTATCAGCTGTACAAATGGAGGTTAGTTTTAATCACCAGTGGAGGTACAATATTCATCACAAGTACTTGGAGACAGTACAGAGGGGGCTCATCTTTGATGAGCTGTGAAGGAAAAGATGAACTGTTTTAAAGCAAATAATCATCCCTTGAGATGTTCAGACAGTCCTCAGTTGATCTCAGAGTCTAGCGATCTGCTAATACAGTTCACATAAGTAGTCAGGATGCAAATGTCTTTCATGTTGCATTTGTGGAAATCTGGGATTGTATTAACAAACCCCTTGTATACAAGGCTTACATAGCAGGGGGCAATAGATTTAATGACTTCTCCGTGTGGATGTGGGGAGATTTGTGACAGGTAATGATTACATGGAAGCAGATTTGCATCTCATGCTTTTGACAAACGTTTATTTAATCTCTCGTTGTTGTATTTAAAACAGCTGCATTTTCAGGGGAGAAGCTAGATAGGTGATGTTTGTCCTGTCCTTATGCAGTTGTTAAAAGTTAAAACCCAGCTAGGAAAAAAAATCTGATAAAACTTTCTCTTGGAAAGGGAGCTGTTTTTGCTTTTTAGTAGTATACATGTTGCAAGAGCCATTAGAGCTATAAAAGTGCAACAACACTCAACTTTTTAGTAGAGGTTCAGACTAGGTTAGACTAATTATTCTCGGAATCTCCCAACTTGGTAACTTTGGGATGAGATGGGCTTGCTGACTCGGAATTCTGGGAGTTGTAGTCTTAAGTACATCCAACTGAAGGGTAGTTTAAGAAATAAGTTCTAATTTGTAAAGGCCAGCAGTTGCCTTGTAAGGTCTCTTTTTAAACTTTATTTATCTAATTTCTTTAGCCACCTATTGATTTGTCAAACAATCAACTCTTCCTTCTCCTGACATTTTTTTCTTGGCTAAGGACCTAATCTAGCATATTTCATTCATAGAAGAGGTTGATGGGTAATGAGATAGGATCTGTCGAGATCCTACTTTGGCCACTCTAGATCCTGTGGGCACAACTTTCCTCTCCTGGACACTATCTTCCATGGCAAATTTGATTTTTTTAAATTCTTTTATTCAAAAATTCAAAAATTGAACAGTTAAAATATAATCTCAAGAGTCACTTCAATAGTTTGGCTTTTCCACATATAGGAATTTAATGTGCTCCAGACTTTAACGGAGAGAAAAACAGTGGGAAAATATATATGAATATATATATGCACACACACACACACACACACACACACACACACACACACTTAAATGTTTGTGAACCCTTTTGAATTTCTAATATTTTTACATAAATATGACCTAAAAATGATGCGTTCTTCACACAAATCCTAAAACCCAGTTAAACAAATGTGTCTGAAACAGAGGTGGTTTCTGAATCTTCTTACTGCCAGTTCGCTCAGGGTTGCACCTTGAACGTGCGCAAAGCAAGAAAAAAATAACTTCTACGCATGCGCAGAAGCAAAATCCAAAATGGCAGTGCCCACGGAACCACCGAAGGAACCGCTCCATGATTTCATCACGGAGTTACTACCTACTCTATCGAACCGGATAGAACAGGTAGGAACCCACCTCTAGTCTGAAACATATACTTTGTTCACTGATTCATTGAAGAAAATGATCCAAAGTCAATTATTTACTGTATGTGTGGCAAAAGCATTTGAAACTTTAGGATTGTCAGTTGACAAACATTTAAGCACCACCATAGTATAAATTGAGAAGAAAATGGAGGCTGGAGTTAAATGAATAATTTATCTTTAGGCTTGTAAGAATCCAAAAACAGCTCTGCTCCTCATTTGGAAGGAATTCTCTTAGCATTCACTATAACTTTTCACAAGGATGGTTTTACTCATGCTGTAACTATATAACTCATGCCATATAAAGCGTATAACATTGGAAGTAGAAAACCCAAGAATCAAACCTCAGTCAACCATGAAGCTCCCTAAGTAGCTTCGAGCAAAAGTCTCATTATTCTGAGACTGACATCTTTTATCATGGTTGTCATGATAAAAGGGACTTTTTATTTAATGTATGCTCTGCTCAGATCTTTGGAAGTGTGGGGTTCAATATGCTTAATACAAATGCAATGAATGCTAGGGGAGAAATGCTCTCCCATTGTTCAATTAACATAAAAAAGGTGGCAAGTTCTTAAAAGGGATGTGAGGGGCAGCAACAGAACCCCAGTTGCCTTTATGTGCTTCAGTAACCAGGAATGGATATTTGGAACCAAAGTAAATGCTCAAGTTGGGGTTTTGTAAAAGGCTTAGTGCCTTTTATTCATAAGGCACCTTTCATCATGGAACTCTCCAGAGTTGTCTATAATGCTTCAGGGATAAGATAGGATTCTGCAAAATATTGGTCTTTGAAGTTATGCACTTTACACAGCAGTTCTAGAGGTGAGAGTAAAAGTCAGGCCTAGTAGTTAAAATGCTGGCTTAGAAACCAGGAGGCCTGAGTTCTAGTTCTGCCTTAGGCATGAAAGCTGACTGACTTTGGGCCGGTTCTTTTCTCTCAGCCCAAGTCGGCCTCACAGGGTTATTGTTGTGGGAAAATAGGAGGAGGAGGAAGGTACATTGCTATGTTTGCTGCCTTGTATGTTTGTTGTGTATGAAAAAAAGGTATAAAAAAATATCTTGCCAACTTCCAAAGATTTTTGGAATCACAAAACCTGAGTCGGCTTCAGAGGCGCGTCAGGATGGATAGAGGCAAAGCTTCCTCTCTTTAGGTACCTCAGTAAGGGAATCCTCTTCATTTGGCTGCCACGACAATGAATTTGAGCATCTCATACATTTTTATTCTGCTCTTTTAACTATGTTTTTTATAAAACACAAACCATTCTGGAAATACTTGCAAAAGAGTAATAATGGGAGATAATTTAATTATTCAGTTAACTTCATCGGTTCATTTAAAGTTTGTATGTTAAAGAGCAAACATTGAACTTGTTCAGGTCTACCTCATTTCTGCTGGAAACTTCTATCCACTCTTTCAGGGTGGAATGGCACTTTGTTTCTCCATTGGGACATGGGTTAAGAGCATAGGATTAATATTTCAATGAAAAGTAATCCTCCCCCTCCTTAGAATTTAATTTTAAAAGGGCTACTTTAATAAGTAGAACAGGAAAATAATTCTTGAAATGTGCTCTTTTATTTTACACTCTTATTTCTCCCTATTACCATATGATTTGTTACACAGTGCCAAAGATGAACAAACTTCTTAAAGCCATTGAAAACAACAACGACTCCATGCTGTCTGTTTAGCCAGGCCATCTCCAACTTTCATTTGAGTCAACCAGATGCTCACAGGATTCCTTCAGGGGGAAAAGGTAGAATTTGCATGAGTCAAGTCTGGAATATATGGCAAATGGAGTAAAATGGTGAGATGCAACTTCACAACTACTTCTTGAATGACTTATGAGGTAGAAGGCTGTATTTCAGCAAAATTTCCTTCTTTGTTCTCCTAAACCCTCTGTAATCATTATTTCAAAATTTGAGTCTAGTGCTCTGAGCTGATAGTGGGATCAGGTTCAAGAAAATCCCTGAAAATAAAATCTGGGTTTTGGGTTATTTTTCCACAGGTAAAGCTTTGTGATGACATTCCGCAGATCGACACTTTATTTCTGAGTCATAATGACGAACCCATGTTTCATAAGATTTCACGATGCTGTAAAGAAATTCCTCACCTTCATTCTCATTGCGTGACAAAATTGCTGGAAAATTTCATGCCTGGCACCACCATCAAAAAAAAAAAGGCAGCAGGAGAACTAGAGATCAGCATTTTTGTTCTGGTGTTAGGGTAAGCGCCTCTCTAGTCTGCCTTGAAACGACTGATCCGTTCTGTCTATCATCAAGGGACTGATGTTCCCTGTTCACTGAGGTTAAGAATGGGCTTCTTTGTCTCCGCTTTAAGGATGATCTTCATTCTCTCAGCTTTCCTGTGGCACTTCTCTGGTGCTCTTGGCTTCCTGAGACAATTCTGCAGACAGGGAACTTTGATCAGATTCAGACTGTCTACATTACATTATGCACTGTGTCTTCTGGCCTGATCCTGATTTAGAGAATCATCATATGTTTCTTTTCCTTTCTGCTAAGAGATTAGCATTCTGGATTTTTCCATCATGCCAGCTGGCTCCAATATTGATGTACTTAATGGGAAAGCAAACAGTGGTGCCTGCCATTGTCCCAGAGAGAGACAGAGACAGTGCATACTTTCTCTAGGGGAGGAGGAAGGTCACATTTGAACTTGGCCCTGAATCGATCTTTAAGTCTGCCAAAGACCATTTCAGCTCTGATACATTTGTGTTTCTTCAGAGTCTTAGTTTGTGTGTGTGTGTGATTTAGAGCCTTTCCAGAATTGTTCTTTACTTAATGGGAAGAAAGACCAGGCAGCAAACTATCTGAGACAAATAGCTGCTAACAACACATTTACACAACACTGAGGTCCCAGGAGGGGAAACAGTGGTCAGTATTTTTTTTTATAAATATTTTTATTGAGTTTCAAAAATAAACATTAAAATACGAACGAACATAAAGAGAAAGTGGGGTGGGAGTAACAAAACAAATAAAAAGTGATTAAAAAATACATCAAACAAATATTTTGCTATAACACTGAGCTACTTGTACAACCTTTGACACATTGCGCAGAGACAGACACCAAATGCTTCTTTCTGTTGGTTGGGAAACTTTGTCTCCCTGGTTTTCATCCCCTGATTTTGTCTCCCTGCCTTTTATCTCCTAGTGTAAGTGCTGATTAGTTTTTAGGAATGATTTTCATGGAAAAAGCTATTATTGGACTTCAGAGTGAAGCTGTGAAGAGATCGGCCAATTGACTCTGATTGCTGGATTTAGGATCACCAACATGTGTAAATATGGCAGAGAAAATAGGATACGGAGTTGCGTTAACAAATGGTTTGTTTTGTAAGCTTGTTTGTTTGTTTTTGCTTACAGCATGATATATGTAAAGATTCTCAGTCATTCAGGCCATGGATGTCCCAAAGGTGCTTTTTCAGGAGGCAACTGGACTTTCTTGTTTTTTCTTTTGAAGATGTTTCACTTCTCATCCAAGAAGCTTCTTCAGCTCTGACGGGATAATCGGGAATGGAAGGCTATCCCGTCTCCACTATCCTGTCAGAACTAAAGAAGCTTCTTGGATGAGAAGCGAAACATCTTCAAATGGAAAAAAAACGGGGGGGGAAAACCAAGAAAGTCCAGTTGCCTCATAAAAAAAGCGCCTTTGGGACAACCATATCCTGGATGACTAAGAATCTCTACAGACTTCTTCAGAGCTATTTTATTTCCCAATATATATTTGCAAAATAAGTTAGTTTCCCAAAATCATCGCTTAGAACTAATCAGCTTCTTGTCACTTAACTGTTGGCTCATTGGGACTCCTATGCTAAAATATTTGGAATCTGGCATTTATTTTGCTTGCCCATCTTGCCCCTTCCTCTAGGCATAACAGATGTTGTCCTCGCAATTGACTTCACTGGAATATTGATATTGTGCCTATTAATTGTTGCATCCCTGGGGAAGATGGATTCAGCCAGTTAGTTCTTCAAGATCTGGACACGAAAATCCAATTAGCCATTAGATAGAGCAATGAGAGTCAGAAAATTAAATTCAATTGCCTACATGATTTGCTAATTTGCTGACTGCAAAGACGGAAATGCTATTGGCTTGCTAATATTGTGTGCTTGAACAAAGTGAGGCACTTTCCCATTGCGATGAGGTACTCAAGCATTAATTTTGTATTTCAGCATCATTATCTGAATTTGACAGCTGAGCTTATCTTTTTCTGTTCTAAGTATGATATCTAATCCTCATTCTAATCAGAAACTCTGCAGATCTTGCAAGTGGTCCATTTTCAGCTTCAGCTGATCTAGCATTCTATTCACAGGTGCTTAAAAATGCCTTGAACAACCTCTCTGATTTATATACAGCAGTGGTGGGATTCAGCCAGTTTGCAACACTTCAAGAAAACCGAAGTTCTCCAAAATGCTTTCTGAGCAGTTTGGTGAACTGGTTGTTGGAAGAAATCATTAGGGCAGAGAACCGGTTGTTAAATTATTTGAATCCCACTACTGATGTATGTGACAAAAACCAGTTCACCTTGCTGATTCTGCCTTCTAAACTTGCCTTCAGAAGCTATGGGTACTCCATCACAGGAGACTTTAAAAAAGAGACTGGACAACCATTAATCTGAAATGCTATAGCGTTGCCTGCTCAACTTGGGGTTGGACTAGAAGACCTCCAAGGTCCCTTCCAATTCTATTATTCTGTGCCTGTGCTATTTGTAGATCTGCAAGTTGATCTATTTGTGTACCCTTGCAATTTTCAGGTAGCAAAGGGAAGAGAATTTTCAGCTACAGAAAAGTTGCTGGGCTAAAATTGCCTTCTCCTTCAAAACTACTTGGCTTTTTCCCCTGCAGTAACTCTTTCGTGGCTGGGATTGCTAATTATGTTTGTTTTATGTGGTGGCAAATTGAGTGGATTGTTGTTGCATCTCATCATCACCATGCATACATCTGAAAGATCTTTTTTCTGATGCAGTTTTCCTGATACATGCTACAGAATCAAAAACTACTTGAAATAAATATAATCCTAACTGTCAAATACAAATCTGGCTTCTTTAGAATCAGTAAACAGCCTTGTTTCCTCTCCGTTCTTTAAAATTAACCTAATATCCAGGGGTGGGTTCTTTTTACCTTTCCTACCGGTTTGGGTCGCTTGCGCACGCCCCTATCACATCCGGGTATTGCCTCAAAAATAACTCTCTGCGCATGCGCAGGAGGCTTTGCGCATGTGCAGAGGGTTATTTTCGAGGCAATTTCCACTGGGAGGACCTATTTCCTCCCAGAGAACCTGCTCAAGGGCATGGCCAGCCGGCCATCACTGCCTGTTCGGTGAGCGGAGGCAAATCTCCGCTAACGGTTCTATAGAATCAAACCAGCAGCAACCCACCTCTGCTAATATCTGCTGTAGACAAGAATGAGAAACGTTCAAGCTTGTGATATAATGTCTGTTTGTAGAAATTGTTTAGAATGAAGCTCCCTTTCTGCTCTGCTCAAGTCCATTGCAATAACATGCAATCATATTGCATCCATTATAAACAATGTGAGCCATCAAAAACCTTTGGTTTTGAATAGGGAAGGTTATCCTTGTCTAACCTTGTAGACTTAACTAATGACAGCCTCCTATAATTAATTTTTACTGGGCATCCCTTGGGAAAAGCAGCCAACCTATAGGGTGAAATAATGCCAAAACTATAAAGCACATCATTTTATAATGACATTACTATAAAGCCAGGGTCCTATGGAAATTCTCAGTCATCCAGGTCATGGTTGTCCCAAAAAACAAAGTCAATTTGCCTTTTGAAAAAGCACCTTGGGGATATAACGCTAGATATTTTTCAGCAGAGGTTCTCAGTTTGTCATTTAGCGTAAACTAGGACCGTCCCTAAGTAACCACAAACACCTTTCCTACAAGTTTTAGAAAAAATTTAGGAAACCAAAGATAATAGGAAATATACTATGGAAGCAAAGAACATAAGACCAAAAAGAATTAGAAAAAGCTGACTCAAATTATTCCAGGCTGTGATGTATCCTAATGGGGGTTCATGTACAGCCCTATCTGCATTATGTTCAGTAGAGATGAGAAAGCAGAATTTATCTTTAGAACAGGTTTAGGATTAAGTAGGGTTAACTTGAACAAAGATAGCTAGATGAGGCAGAGGCAGAGTTACTAAGATAAATAATTTTAAGATAGTACCAAGTTTAAATAAAGGCTATCTCAGAGTAAGGGAGCATACATCTGAAGTTAAAGCATTGGCAATAGCTGTTCTTTTTTCAGTTTGTATACATACCCAACTGTTGGTTGTCTTCTTTATAAATGATAGTATAGTTAATAATCACACCATTTCTTTCTCCTTCTGGAATTTCTTCCCATGTTATGACTGCATAATCTTTACCGGCATTTTCCACTTTAGCATGAGGGCCTGTAGATGGGACTAAATCATATAGAATAACTTTAACAGTTTCAAAATACCTTAGCAGTTGGTTGGAAATAGTTTTTCTAACAAAAATGACCAAGGCAGGCAACAGAGTTTTGATACTTTGGAAATGTAAATGTACCACATATATACAGAACATATATATATGCATCTCAATCTTACACGAGAAAAGACCTGAATACGCCAAGACTTGCATACCTATACCCATGAAAACCTACGAAAACAAACACATATAAGTAGCCACCCATGACTTTAAAGGTAATGCAAGAGAAAATGAAAAAAAAATTAATAAGATCAAGGAGAACACCAAAACTACTGAAGTCAAAATAGGTAACAAGAGATGTGTTTTCTAATTTCCGCTGAATATGGGAAAATTGGTTTATATATCTCATGTACCGATAGAAGAGAATATTTGTAACTCCTAGTTGAACTGTAGGGTCCTTGGTACTTTCTAAATCTGCTTGTTTTTTTTTGCAGATATTTCATTACTCAACTACCTATGTTTCCACATGTCATATCTTATCTTACTTCCACCCAGAAAATATTAACAACTCTGTATAAAGGGGAGGAACTTTTATATTGATCTAGATATAATTCTAAAAGCAGTTCCTGAGAAATACAGCCAAATTAGTTTGTAAATATTTAGCAGTTTGGCAGTATTGTGGAAATTATGGGATTCATTTTTTCGTTGAACAGTTTACAGACAGAAAACAGAATAGCAGAAGAAACATAAGGTTCTACAGCACATAAAGTTCTAACATATGATTTAACACTGCAAATTTGGATGGTATCTTAATGGCATTCTCTCCTATAACCAAGTATTCTTCTCATTGAATTTATCATGGGATTATCAATTATCCTATCCAATGAGTTGGTGGAGAACTCACGTAGGAACACAAAATGGGATGGCAAAATGGGATGGCAAGGGGCAACACTACCTAGGTAGTGATATCTCCTTTCAATTAATTCAATTAATTCATAGACAAAATTATTGCAATTTTGAAACCAGGGAAGGATTCAAACCTTCCCAAAAGTTACAGATCTGTTACTTTTCTCTGTGTCATCTACAAACTTCTAGAAGGAGTTGTGTTAAACAGGGTAGACCTAGCAGTAGAATCTGTAATCCAAGCAGAACAAGCTAGATTTTACTTCAGACATGGCTGTAGTGATCAAGTATTAACTTGGAGAATGGATTCCAAAAGAAGATGAAAAATGTTGCTATTTTTCTTGGCAGCCTCTGGTATCAAGGTTATACCTTGTCATAACACTATCACCTTGATTGACAACACGTTGATTATCAGGTTATTTTCAAGTTTTCACAGAATTCAATAGAAACAGATATCATAAGGCTACCACAAGGATCAGTTCTATTCACTGCTCTTTTTAATGTTTACATCTATGAACTGCTGAAACTGTTTTGTGGCATTTTATTTATGCCCATGATATCAATCTCACAGTCCAAGGAACCAACTTTCAGTGATGTAGATGACATCATCTCTCAGGATCTCCAGAAGCTGGACGACTACTTCAAAAAAATGGTGCCTCCAACCAAATCTAACAAAAATAGAAGTAGCCACATTCCACATCAGCAATAGGTATGCAAATTACCAGTCCTCACTGAAGTTCTGGAACTGTATTTTACAATGTAATCACTCTCTGAATTACCTGGAGGTAACAGTGGACAGATCACTAACTTTCCAGCAACACCTGGAAAAAACAGCTGCAAAGTTGAAAAGCCACAACAATTTACTGTTCAGACTGGCTGGAACATCTGGGAACGCTGATGCACCCTATGAACAACAGGCCTGGCTTTGGTTTATTCCACAGCTGAATATTGTGCCAGTGTATGGCTTAATAGCATCCAGAGTCAAATGATTAATGTCCAACTCCACCAGGCAATGCATACCATCTTTGGCATGTTGCATCACACTTCTGTTCACTGGTTATCAGAACTTAGCAATACTTCCCCACATTAGAAGACAACAAGCTCTAGTTCGACTACAGTCAAGGATGCTGAGTGAGACCCTTCCTATTCACCAGGACAATGCACAGCCCATCACAAGATTGAAATCCCATAGGCCAGCTTAGAAAACAGCTCTTCACTTAACATCTTCCCAGTTTAACCCTGAGAAGAGGAATGGTCCAAGGTACCTTCTTGTGTCCTAACCATTAGTGATCCTTCTACTAAACTACCTGGTTTTGACCTGCCTTGCTTGGTCTGATCAAAATTGATCCGAATTAGAAGTCCCTCTGCCCTGTATCAATGAGGATGGAAAGATTCCCCTTGTTGCAATTGTGATGCTGATATGCAACTATTAAACATATTGTGCAAGATTGCCCAAGACATGCATTCTCTGTTTCCCTAGAAGAAGTGCATGGAGCAACACCAGAGGCGATCACCTGGATAGTTGAATTGGGTAGCCAGTTACAAGGCCACTGCCACACCACCATAGAGGTTTTACTTATAATTATGTGGGCTGTATATATGTTTACTTCTCTTCTATTATGTTCTCATCATATGCGAAATAATAATAATAAATTACTATACAACTTGACTTTCTAATGTATGGACTTCAACTCTCACAATTCCCAATATGTATGCTTAATATTCTACTTATAGAGAGTATTCAAGTAGAGAAATCACCTTTCATAGGTGTTTCCATAATGGATTGCTAAACCAGTATTTTGCTTGTGTTTCTCCAGGCAATTCAGAAGCCAACGAACCTGCTTGGTGGTTCACTACCTACAGAAGTGGCAAGCAAAAACTCAACTATTCTGATTAGAAATATTACTGGGAAATCCACCTGAGGCGATGAGCTCTAATTATTGTTCTATTTGGTTTAATGCCATGAAATTTGCCTCTCTCTCTCCCTCTTTCACACACACACACACTCACACAGAGAAACCCCCCACTACAATGCTTATCTAGAAGTCAGTCATATTGAACTTGTGGTGGGAAATCTAAATGAAAGTGATGGAATGGGTCTTCGTTACATTTGTGGCTAACAAAAATCCAGCAGTGTTCAAATCACCTAACTCTGAAAGAATTCCATTATTTTTTGTTCCCGGAGAATGCAAATGAGTTACCTTTGCCAATTGGTATCTGCATCGTTACTGCAAAGTTCCATGTAAGAAATTAATGCCCAAATAAACTAAGATGAAAATATCGACCTTCACGCATTAAGCAGAGACACTGATTGAGTTTGCTTTATGTTTTTTATTGTGGTGCGTAGACATTTTAATATGGCATTTTCTTCTGTCTCTTGGACATTTACAACCAGAAGAATGGGAGAGACTTCCCCAATGATACTGCAGTAAAAAACGATGCCTTTGTTCTGTGCGATCACCGTGGCTTGACCTAGAAAAGCAGCACTGCTGGCTTATGGATCAAACACTCACCAGCTGTTCGCAGAAGCCCAGCCTTAGCAACCCATACCTACACATGTTATTTAAATATATATAGATTCTATTTAAGAGCACAAAGGACTCCAATCTCCTGAGCAACAACAGTGCTTTCTGTTTTATATCAAGCACACCAGTCTGACAAACATCTGGGGAAAGAATGCAAATAAATCTACATGAAAATGTATCAAATAATAATAGAAAAAAGCAAGGTGTCTCCTTTTATTTTCTGCTCCCTATCTTTCACCCTTCTGTTCTACTGTTTCACTAGTTTTACATAATGTGTTTCTATTGCTCCTAGCTTCCACCACTTGTGTTTCCCCAAATACTACCCTTCTGCTTTCATTTTAAAGCGCTACATCTTTCCTTCTTTGTGGAAAATGAGTCACCCTTTAGCCACTTTCTGATAGATCTTAACATTACCTCAATGGTGAAATCCAATTTTTTTTTACTACCGGTTCTGTGAGTGAGGCTTGGTGGCCGTGGCAAGGGAAGGATACTGCAAAATCCCCATTCCCTCCATACTCCTGGGACCAGCCAGAGGTGGTATTTGCCGGTTCTCCAAACTACTCAAAATTTCCACTACCGATTCTCCTAATCACTCAAATTTCCACTACCGGTTCTCCAGAACCTGTCAGAACGTGCTGGATTTCATCCCTGCATTACCCCAACTACTACCAGTAGCCTACACTGCTTTATTTTAATTCCTTCAAAGCCTTCTTCCTTTGTCTTGGCCCATTATATACAAGTTTCTTCTTGTGGAAAGGAATTAAATTAAGTTCCACACAGTAGACAGGGCTGAAATCCAGTTCTGGTGCTTCTTACATTGTCGTCTCCTAAACTGACCAATCAAAGAAAACTTGCATCTACATCAGAATTGTTATGCCAGGCTCTTTTCCCTTCGTCTTTTTTTTTTTTTTCCCAAATATTTTTTATTTTTCATAACAATAATTTTCACATCTTATTTCCATATACATAACATTTTACACATCATAATA
>JANHFT010010579.1:227389-238357 GCA_032467955.1 Pseudoxenodon macrops | reverse complement strand
TCACACACAATGCAAAAGCACACAAAATGGCACCAGCAACAGATTGAACAGGTTTAACAGATTTGGAGAGAACCGGTCCTATGACGTCACCAGCTGCTTGCAACCTACTCCATAGAACCGGTGCGAACCGGTAGGATTTCACCCCTGCTCTTGATGTAGGTTGAGTTAAAACAAAGTGAATGTCATGAAATCACTTATCAAATTTCCCTGGTTGAATGTGGGTTTAAACTTGGGTTTCTCTTAATCTTCATGTTTCTGGACAAAAGAGAGAATCTGAGCTGAAAATATTGATTTGCTTATGTTATACCTATTTCACTCAATGGAGGATGCATAATCATTGAGCCCCACATAAAGCAGAATATAGCTGAGCTGTTATAAGCACCTTGTGCAGTAGCAATTTCTCCAAAAAGAAAACAAATCAAATAGAAAAAAAGAATACACATTTGAGTCTCCATTAAACCCAGGACAAAATTGTACACGTATTGTGCAAAGAACATGAAAAGAGCCTTGATATATCAGATCAAAAGGACAGGGATAATCACATCTGTGTTTTTTTTTTAAATTGCCTTTCAAAGAAATTCAAACATTGTTTGATAATATTAATTATACTGAAAACTAAAAATCAAGATTCAAATGCATATTTATGTGTATTTGTCTTCTGTGTATTTTTTTCCCATTGAAAACTGCAATATTACATGTGCATTTCTTTATTAACTCATTTTATATATACTCATGCATTTGACTGTTTTTTTGCTGAGTTAAAAGTGTGATGCAATCTTTTGGCTTTGTGTTGGAGTCCTTTACTTTATCAATGAGGCATGAAATTGGGTCCTTTATATTAAAACATTCATTTCTCCATCCTTGAATCCTTATCCAACTTTTAGTTCCTGTGGCATCCTATGCCATAGTGATCAACTGGGCCTCTTGAAAAAAGCTCAGGAGCAGCAGAATTTATAGGAGGTTCAGAATGATGAAAGCAGCATTGCAGGGTTGCCACACAAACCCCACCCCTTTTGTTCATGCATTGTGACATTGCATGCATATACAAAAGGAGCAGAGCTGGCATAGCAGAGACTTGATACTGATGTTGGCAGTACAACAGAACATCTTTATTCGGTCCATAGCAGCAACATCCTCTGAATGCTTCTGGTCATCAGCACCACAGCAGGAAAATAGCTCTGAGCAATCATTCCTTGTAGAACAGGGCTCCCCAACCTTCAGTTCATGGACCAACACCAGTCTGCAGCATGCCAGAAATCGGTCAGTGCAAACAATCGAAGTCCCATCTGTGGGATGCAGGCAACATGCCCCTCTGGTCCATGGAAAAACTTATCTCCATGGAAACGGTCCCTGGTGCCCAAAGGATTTTGAGCTGCTATTGTATTTGGTCTTCAAAGGTCATCTGCTTCTGAACAGAGGCATTCAGATTGGAATAAACATGGTCTATACACATGCCATTTCTTCTCAAAAAGATAAAAGTAAAGGTTTCTCCCATCCAGTTATGTCTGACTCTAGGGGGCAGTGCTCATCTCTGTTTCTTAGCCGAGGGAGTTTGCATTGTCCAAAGACACTTCCATGATCATATGGCCAACATGACTACATGCCAAGATACACAGAATGTTGTTACTTTCCCATTGAAGTGGTACCTATTTATCTACCTGCACTGCTTGAATTCAAACTGCTAGGTTGGGAGAAGCTGGAGTTCACCTTGTTGCACGGTGCTCAGGTCTTGAACCCAGGCTGGCAGCTTTCCACCTGACAAGCTCAGTGTTATATCCACTTCATGCCTGCTCAAAACTTAGCCTAATCTGTCAAGTTAGAAAGCAGTTTTAAAAAAAAACTAACTACCTCAAAAAGAGGGTGCCTTTAGAGTGTGGCAACAAAATCAAGATGGCAGCTGTGATATTATGATTGAAACACCACCTGTTTTTTATGTGCATGGGAGACAAAGATAGAAATTTATTTATTAGCTTTAATGCTCTTATGAAAAAAACCAAGAAGTGTCAAATCTACTTGGCCATATGAAACCATGATCTGAGATTAAGAAATACCCTGTCTATTCCAAAGCTGATATTGTTTTTACATCCAAGACATACAGTATTGTATGTCACAGTAATATAATACAAAGCTTGAGGCAGTTCTGCAATTGACTAACATGTCATACCTTGCAGTCCTTATCGCCTGTTACCAACAATGGCCATAATGAGTGGAGATGAAGACCACACATGAAAAAAGCTACAGTAGCATAATGTTCATTAGATAAACTATTCTACATGTGATCTTAAAGCATTATATTCCTGTAAAACACATTCTAATAGAAATGTGAGATTGGTAGGACCTGATCAACTAGAAAAGGTAATGATTTTTGCAACAGATGTCTCATAGGGACTATTTCTGGCAGACTTTGTGGGGTTAATGGTGAATCCAGGAGCACTTCAAAGCTGAAAGCCATGAGGAATAAGAAATAATTCCAGGAATGTCTGATTTTCCAGCAAACAGCAGTTCACTGGATCTGCCAACCGTTGTTACATAAACTTTGCCCCTTTGTGTTCCAAAATAACCTCTCCAGACAATGGCAATGCTAATGCTAACCAACCAACAGAGGAAAATGGCATTGTGTCAACCATTTTAATTGGAGTAGTTTCTTAGAGCTAAATCAATTAAGTACTATTTTTGGAGTTACATCACTACGGTGGGGTTTAGAACATGAGAGGCTTGCTCCCCTACCCTTCTGGTTCTTCTTTGCCTTCAGAGTCAATGTCTAATCTGTTTAGCATGTTTCATAATTGGAAAAATAAGAAAAAATAAGCTCAGTTTCTGGTACGTTCATGGAATGTCCATGCAGTTTTATTGGAAATCGCATGAAAGTGGTTTTCCAGTGCCATTTTCTGCAATGTTTTTCAACTTCCCACTGGAGCCTATAGCTCAGGATATCCTTGGTGGTCTCCTATAAAAATGTTTGCCAGGTCTGATCTCACTTCGCTTCTCATCCCAATGTCAGCCAGGCACTGATAATTGCTTAGGTATAAATTCAATGGTTAAACAGCAGGATGACGACAACGATTAAACCACATCTGCTTACCCCAAATCCTTGGGAAGGACTCAACAGATGGACAAAAATGCCAAATCCAGTCTAAACATCTGGCTGACTAGGCAGCCAATTGTAATATATTAACTTTATATGCCACCTGATTCCCAGAGACTCTGGGTGGTTTACAAATTGTTTTTTTTTTTAAATCAAAACAAATAAGAGTACTAAGGCAGAAAACAAAACGAAAACAAAATGTCATAAAAATAAATTCGGATGCAAAGAAGGAAGAAGAAAAAGGTCATTAATCTTTCTTATCAAAGGCCTGGATGAAAACCTATGTGCTCAGGGCCTTTGAAGTGCCAGTAGTGTCAGGGCCATTGAAATCTTGGGGGGGGAGGGGTGCTGCAGTCATCATTGATTTCTTGGCTCAGTTCTTACTTTTTCACTCCCAGCCAAACCGGTGGAAGCAGGTTGGCTGCTTGACCACTTGGCACTTGTCAGAGAAAAAGAAGAGTTGACTTCCTCTCAGCCAAAGGAAGGAGTGCATTGCCGTTGGGAGTTAGCAAGTCAGTTTGGTTCAGTATTTAGGATGCTGGACAAGAAACAAGAATTCAAGTCATGAATTCTAATTTCTCTTTAGGCACAATTGATTGGGTAACCAATCTGGACCTAACTTACCTCACAGGGTTGGTGTTGCAGAGAAAATAGGAAGAAGAAGTATTATGTATGCTACTTTGAGTTATGTAAAACAAAGGTGGGTGTAAGAAGTCATAAATAAAGCCAAAAGTGTTGGGGCAGGATGTAGCCCCAGAAGACAAGAAAGGAATCTCCTTCAAAGGACCCTTTGCTGGTATCCTTCTCCCCTACTTTATCAGGATTATTGTTAAGTACCGTATATATAAGAGAAGTCAAAACTAGAATTAAAAAAACTGTAAAATAGAAAGATTACAATCAACAACAAATGTAATTTCCCTGCCAGAGTTTCTTTGCAGAAATTCCCAGTCTGTGCATGTAAATTCATTTATTTAGTGAACAAAACTTGTACATTACAAGAGGCAAATGCTTTTACAGTAAACTTTGCAAAAAAAATAAAGATGTCATTTTATGTGGCCAAAATTTAGAGTAGCTATTAAAAAATATGGATGGATATCAGAGATAGTAGTTTTATAAACAAGCAACTGCCTGACATTTTTCAAGGACTGTTCAAATACAAAATAGCATTATAGAAACAGTACGAGGGGAAGATGAGAAAACTATGTTCAAAAAACTGCAGCCCAAAACATAAAATAAATAAAATAAAATAAAATCCTGGCAGAGCAGAATATAGACAAAACTGACTTTTTCCTGAATTATAGCTATCATTCCTGTCTTTAAAAAAAAAGTTGAAATGACAATTCAATATAGCCTGTCACTGTGACTTTAATGGCATACTGCATTTTTTTTCTTAATTCCATTTATTTATTTTACTGTTAGGCTCTGCTTTCTTGCACTCTGCCAGTTCAGTATTCATAAATAGACATTTCCACGAACATTTGAAAATAGAATTTATACTTGTTAAAGTAATCTAGGGACTGACATTCTACAATAGCTACTTGCCAAACTGCCCTCCACTCCATTACCTTTTTCAGGAATTTCAGATTATTCTCATTCCCTTATCCTGTTAATTGTGGCCAATTTTCTGCCACTAATCTGGGATACTGGCAACTGAAGGTGGGATGAGCCCAGTTCCCCCTTCATTAACTGCCAAGATTGTTAGTGCCATGTTTCTCAAACTTGGCAAACTTTCAGATGTATGGACTTCAACGCCCAGAATACCCTATCCATCCAATTCTGGGAGTTGAAGTCCACACATCTTAAAGTTGCCAAGTTTGAGAAACGCTGGTCTTGTGAGACATAACCTCTGTCTTGCAGCCAGATTCAGTACATAGCAGGGATAAGCTCTGATGCCAAATACTTAACATCTGGAATGGAGCTTCAATTGTCTATTTATCATTGTGGAAACTGCACCACCATCTGGAAGAGTCCTTGAGAATGCTGCCACACCTCCTCTTTTTTCGGTTTTCCGGGTAAGCAAGCTACTAAATTAGCTAAGGAAATCATAAGTGACCAAGCCAACCATGATAAATTGCAGATTTTAGAATTTGGGGAAATCATAAGTGATCAAGTCATGATAAACTTTAGATTTTACAATCTGGGAGAAGTAGGGTAGGCATTGGAAAAGTCTAACTTTCACTTTACTTCCTGCATGGACACACAAGAAAAGGGCAATGATTTAATTCAGTCCCAATTATCTCATCCATTCTTATATTACTAGAGAACATAATGTCTTGCTGTCTTCCTTTTTTAAGGGGCAGGACTGAGACTACAGTATGACCTAGTTCCTTCTTGGGTGAGGTTTGAAAAGGGGAATCTTCCTGAATTTAGTCTCAAATATTAATTGGCACACAAATATTTCTGTAGAACATTCCCTGTATTGAAGCCAATCTAATCATAACTAAAAGCAGGCTGAGACATGAACATGGTGTGGCCAGTGGAATGCATGTTTTGTGGGCAGAATAAGATGTCCAATAAGTGGCATCTCTTAAAAAAATAGCAGATCACATAGCAGACAAAACTAAATATTTCTTCCCAGAGCATTGCCGCACTTCTGCCTGTTGAAGCAAATCCTAGATTAGATGTAGTCTGCCTATGGTCACATCCTTTGAGGCTCCCTTCCTTTAACTGAGCTGCTATTCTAATGAAACCTAACATCATTTTTAGTGGGTGATATTTCTTCCATTAGCTTTGCCTCCCTCTGAGGTCTCATTGGGTTCTTTAAGATTAAATATGCTTCAAGACTGAACAGAAGGAACTTTCATCCTCTCAAAGGATTCTGACCATAAGACTTCTCAAATTCCTGGCCTCAATATTTTCTTTTAAGAGAATGCCATTGATACATACCTACAAAATCCTGGCTGCAGAAACTGGGACTATTGTTTCTTACGTCAGAAAAGCTAAGGAACTTATTAGTAACTTCCTAGAGTAAACAAACAGCTTTAACCAAATAAGCTTCAGCATTCATAAGGTGAATGTTTAACACTGACACGGAATCCGGCTGTCTGAACTGTATTTCAACTATCAAGAGCTGCAGAGATCAAACAAGTATAAAATCTGCACCAGAACTTTGAAGGATCGGAAATGAGTATATACATTCAATAGAGAAGCATTCGTTTTATAATGCGTGATTGGTGGCTAAGAATCGGTGGATCAGAGTCTGTTTCACTCAGGCTTTCTTAATTTTGAATTTGATTCAGGATATTTTTGTACCATTAAGTAAGTTATTACTTAAAAAAAAAATATTAAATTGCATAGCTGCCTCTCTATACATGCCATGTAGGAAGCACACTAATATGCTGTAAAATAAGAATTGTCTGAACTCTTGACAGTTGTAAGACATTGTTCAGAGGTTTCCATTGGGATAAGGAACCCCACATTTAAAGATTACAGCTGGTGATCTTTGTCACTTGTTCCATTCTTGTCCAGACGTGACCTTTGGAAGCAGTATGATTGAAAGCTGACCAACAGGAAGTTAATGGTGAGCTCTCAATGACTTTCTCCTTCTTGAAGTTTTCTGCCACCCCCAGAGACAAAGGATGAGAATGAGATACTTATAAACTGATTCAAAGGAAATCTATCGCTCATAAAAAACTGCTTTGTGTGTAATATTATAATACAAATTAAAACAGGCATTGGAGAGGAGAACTGTACAATCCATTTCTTTGCATCTCTTAGGCCAAGGAACGATTGAAAATATTCTCTTCTGCAGACTTTGGCTTCTCACATCCGCCAGGACAAACATGCCTCGAGAACCACTCTTTTTGTCACATCCTCATGATGTTGCCATCTTATCAATGAGAGGCAGTCAAATCTGTCCTTAGTTGTGTCAGTTTCACAGTACTATTTCCCCTCTGTGGGGGTGATCTGGCACACTTCACTGACATAGTGGTTGTTGACAGTCAGGGATTGGCATCAGCCCAGCAGATACTGTATTTCCAGCTACAGGGGGCCCTTGCTCTCTTTTCTGGTCACTAAAATCTGCCCTTCAGAGCCAGTTTTGCTTGTGCAGCATGTAAGATTAGGCAATTTTCTTGCCCAGAGACATCTGCCTGCATGATACCTAACTGGCACTCTCTGTAGCATCCATCATATATTCTGTGGTTTCTCTTAAACTCAGCCTGTACAAATGTTTGATTTAAATTAGGAAAGAAAGCCAAATGTTGCCTGCCGTGTGAGGCTAGTTCTGTTACCATTTCATTCATTCATTCATTCATTCATTCATTCATTCATTCATTCATTCATTCATTCATTCATTCATTCATTCAAATAGCTACATGGCCACATTCCTCATCACTGTGATTTTAGATAATGAACAATAAATTAAGATCAGAAAACAACAGAAGTCGGTTGAACAATATATATAACTACAATCAATCAGTACACTATGTGCCAGAGGTTGAAAAAGATAATTCCATTTTAAAATACGTTTTTAAAAAGAAAAGCTGAAAACAAAATAACAATTTCAAACTAACTAAACCAAGGTGTCCATAAAGGTGAACTAAACTAACACAGGTTACCTAATACCCCAGGCCAAATGCTAGAGGGAACAACCAGGTCTTCAATATCTTATGAAAGAACAACAGGTTCAGGGTTATCTGGATCTTTGGGTAGATGTTGTTCCACATGGCAATAGAAATAGAAAATGCTGTAATAGAAAACGCATGACTTTTGGATTCCATAAGATGGCATTGCTTAATGGAAGGAACCCAGAGCACACCATCTCAATAGCTCAGGGAGGAGTAATCAGAAACAAGAGTAGACAAAAGTTCCTGCAAATAATCTGTGTGGTGGCACACCAAGAACGGGGATGATGGGTCTGCTCAGGCAGTAAAGGGGTGCCACCAAAGATGAGAAGGAGTCTATCTGGAGGCATGGTAGTAGGTATGGAGTCAGTGCACCAATCATCTCTATCTGGTTCACAGTGTGATGCAGCACAGTCACAGAGCTGAAATTAAGAGAATATTTGTAGCTCAGAGTTGAAAGCTGGTTTTTCTGGGACCTTACCCAATTTGACAAATGGAGGCAGCTCTGCTATGTAATATAAAGTAAGTATATCATTGGCTTTGATTGGTGTAGGGCTTTATAGGTGATAGCATTATTCTGGCCGCAGTGCTTTTTTAGAAAAGAGTTAGACCTGAGTTCAGAAATAGAAATCACATAAACTGACAAATCACAGGGCAGTTCTCTACCTCTAACCTCTGTTTAATGGGTATATTGATAGGTAACTAAACACAGGATTCCAAGCACTTGCCTGCATTAACCCAGCCTCACTAGGATCCATGTTATGACAATTGCAAATACCTAGTAAATTTTAGAAAATTTAGTCAACATAGATGGAAAGAAAGTCATGTTGCTAATATCAGGGGAAAGTCTCCTGGAAACAGCATCTCATCTAATTTCAAACAACAATTCCAAAAGTGATTTTCATCCATTTTAGAACTTGAAAAGGGTTAGATACTCTTTGCTATAAACATGAACTGGTCTTAAACCTAGCAAGACAGGGAAGGATTGTCTTTAACAAAATAAAACTTGTTTTGATCCAACCAAGCCCTTACAGACTCCAGACATTGGGTCAGAACTTTCCTACCATCCAAGTCTTGGTTAGTGTGGTACAGTTGGCCATCAGTTGTATAATGATAGACACTGTCCTGAATCCCTAGCGCTGCGTAATGGAGTGAGCCCCCATTACTTGTCCCAGCTTCTGCCAATTTAGCAGTTCGAAAGCATGTAAAAATGTAATAGAAAAAATAGGAACCACCTTCAGTGGGAAGGTAACAGCGTTCCATGCACCTGCGGCATTTAGTCATGCTGGCCACATAACCATGGAGATCAGCACCGCCCCCCCAGAATCGTGAATGACTAGCACATATGTGCGAGGGGAACCTTTGTCTTTTTATAAATGTTAAACTTTGAATAATCCTATATGTGTCAGCAAATCTCCTGTGCATATTAACTGGAAATGTCCTTATGAGAAGGAATGTTGCAGTATAGTCCTCCAAGCGTCAATACCTGCAGGTGGCCCAGTAGGATATTATGATAAATGGTATCAAAGTCCACTGAGAGATCTAACATAAATTATTTAACTGGATTATATCAAGGCAAATCCTTTCTCCTGAATCCAAAGTTTCTGGTCCTGGGTTTTCTTGATCTCCTAGCTTTCTACTCCTAAATTCACTAAAAACTTTGTACAACTTCTGCTGTGGTGGTCTGCCTTTAGATCCTAGCTAACTTCCAGAAAACAACACTCGCTGCTACAGAAGTCCTAAGTCCACATTAGCCAATCTATTGGGCACAGACACAGAGTGATTTCACTGCTTTTTCATAGCATTTCACTGTGTTATGAAAGCTCTTGTCTAGCTGGGTGGCAGGAAAGCCCATCAGATAAGAAGAAAGATTAGATTAAGCTCATCTCTGGGAGGCACTCCAAAAGAATTAATGCTCAGGGGATCTATGAAATCAATGGGATCACACAACAAGATTGTAATGCGGCAGGCTAACAATAGCCCTTCCCCCCACCGTGTAGTAATATTAAAAAATAATTATTCCCACCACGAGTGATTCTTATTTATTCTAAATAAAAGAGGTTGGGGTATATTTTCCCATGTCTGTGTGTTCTATCTGAGGATAAATCTGTTAATTTATTCTGCTGCATTACTTGGGGCATACTAAGAAATAAAGTATGAGTGAATTAATGTTCAGGTAAGGGTATTTAGGATTGCAGTTCTTACAGCACAAGCTTGCGAGCATTGATGTAAGCATTAAATGCCATGTGAGTAAGGTTGCAGCTTTACCCTACTAAGGCATTAGATCCTACCTTTGGCTCCAGGCCATGTTTTACACTGACAAAGCTCGACAGAATTTTTGGAATAGTTACAACGAGAGAATGGACTGAGCAACTCATCAAAAGACAAAATCTGAGTATTATTTGAATTAGCAGAATGATGCATCCCCGTGCGTTGCCTTGCCAGAGAATTAGAGGTATGATGGCACGATCCCCAGACAAATAAGGAAATAGTACAGATCAGTGGCCTATGTCACACTGTGTTCTGTTGAGCTTGTCATGGAAAAAACAACACAGCAGGTAATTTACAGAGCCAGGTGTTTTAAAATGTCCATTATAAAACTTGTCTGGGAGAAAATAAATAAAAGAGGTTCCTGAGGAAGCTAGGATGTGAAAAACTAAAAATAGAAACTGAGTAAGTAAACCAGTAAATGTGTGGGTTTAAAAAAAAAACCACTGCTTGCACAGGTGACTAGTTAGAATGTAACAATAACTCTGATAAAAGGTGAAAGGGACTCATATCCTGTGAATAATCTTTATAAGGTTGGCAGTTTTCCATGCTCTCAGTAGTACTCTTTGCTAGGCGTGCTTGGAAAATGATGCAAAAGTTCTCACATGAACTGTTTCACTCTGCTATTCGTTAAAGCAGCCTGTCTTTTCTGAGATTACCCTTTGAGTTGCTGCTATTTGAGGGAAACCATTATTGCACACCTAGGATAGGGCCACCAGTGTCCACCAGTTTGAGGGGCTCGGATGTATTAAATAATGACCCACTTCTTGTTAGTCTTTCTGTCTACAAACCCTAAGGGGGGGGGAAGCAAAGCAAGCTTCCTGCTGCTATAATGTGGTCCTGTGCCACCAGATTTCAATAGCACAATTTTGGGAGTTCCAGGGATTGCAAAAGTGGGTCCAGAGACCGTGAGTGACCTATAAACAAACTGTTGGCCTCCTCCCCTGTTGCCTAATTTTTATTAACTTTTAGGCAGAAGTTAATATCTAGAACAGAGGTGGGGAATGATGGCCCCTTTATGATTTGTGGACTTCAACTTCCAGAGTTCCT